>NMRA01000738.1:44125-142930 GCA_002633005.1 Phoronis australis | reverse complement strand
AATTTGTTGATGAATCTTTTACATGTCATTGAAAAAGGCGAAAATACAAACGCGCGAGTCATATTTCTTCAGGCAGCCCTTAGCGGCTCCACGGGCAATAAAATGTAATCGACCGAATAGATTCGTCGACCACAGATTTACCCTGTGGTTTTTCCGCTTGATCCCAGACCGCCCCGAGTTGCTCCAGCAGCCAACTCGGGGCGGTCTCTCACGAGGGTTTAGCGTTATGTGTTGTATCAATAGCTGCAGCGTAGACGACAGATTTGGCAATAGATTGCTCCACAAGAATAGCCAGACATTTACGCTTTATAATTTTCGTTGGTATTTTCATCAAAGAGAAAAATTTATATTATTTTCTGGTTTTTCCAATTTCTCAATTAGACTGTGTTCAGCTGCTACGTCAGTGTGTTTACAGAGAGGGCTGTAGGTCCCCTCCAGGCATGATCTAAGGAAACAGGCTTGCGAACTGTATTTAGGTTTAAAGCAAAGATTTTATTTCTAAAATTGTAGTTTGTCCATTTCCACTATACACAACGTTGTACAGCTGCCTGTGTACTAGTCGGGATTCATTTCATGTGACTGGTTAGGCCCATGGGCATCTGTGCGGGACTGCGCTTATATGCAAAACTTAGGCGCATATGCCAACATGTGAACCACTTGCCTGGGTAAAAAAAGGCAGCAACAAAAGGAATTTTTTATTTTGGCCACGGGCATAATAGCGTGGAAATACTTATGTGAATTATTTTGTAGGCTATAGCCGAGTCTTGTTTTTGGCTGGTCGAGAAGTCACCCACCCGATTACTCAAGTTCAAACTAAAATTAAAATTAGTGTAGAAGGATTCTGTCAACTGCTGTGGGACTCTTTCTTTGAACGTACTCGTGGTTAACTTGTAGACTGCCTCTAACTCACCAAGTGGAGTCACACTGATGTGTAAGTAAGGAGTTAAGCTTTGGACACTGTGGATATCAGTGATGTGTTGAGGTTTATCTGTAGCATTAATCTTGATGAAATGATGGACTTTTCGCATTTAAAGTAGAATCTCATCGCAAAACAAAATATGCAATACACAGTGTGTGTGTGTGTGTGTGTGCATGGTTTGGTAGAATGCTCCTTTGAAACATTCAGATAATTTTTATTAATTTGTGGTCTTGAAATATGTTTACTAACAACTAACCTCCACGTATGTAATATCAATATTCCTGCCTCTCCACACATTGTAATACGATTTACATTGTGATTGGAGCCAACTGTGTCAGAAAGCCCAGTTTCGTACATGTCAAAAACATGATATAATTGACCTTGTATTCCTGATCATTACGGATAATTGAAAGTGAAATAGGGATGGAAAATCATTACGGCACACCCCTCGCGACTACTCCACCCCTAGCAACTACTCCAATCTGGAGACAAACAATAGGTCGGTGATCTTCACTTGCACTAAGTCAATGCATTTCAAACTAGCAAAAAATTCAACAAATGTGAAACTCATGCCACGTGAATCATACCAATTTGCATATTAACCACGAGTTTACTAAAACAGTTTCAACAAATTTTCCATTTACAAAGTAATGTCACACAAGGAAGTGGCAAGAATTTGAACCAAGATGGCAGAATCTGCCAGACTATTCCAGAACAGTGACTTCATACTTTCCGTCCCCATGTCCTGGGAAACAGAATTTTGTGCGATTAATATATTACTGATAACAGATACCACGGTGATGTGTAGACATTCTTATGTATATTTCATAACAAGTTGTGAAGGCTTTGTGTGCCATAATGATAGATAGTGTGCGATGTATCCTGTTAGATTTGGGAGCTAAGTTTATTTTTGTAAGTAGAACATTAAATGGTCTGCCATATATGTCATAATAATCTGGATCTGAAACGGGCATTTTTGAAAAAATTCTGGTTGGCAAGAGTATCTCCTCCATATTGGGCGTTCACTGATTGAAGGTGCCAATATCTAAATACCAGGAATTGTTACTTAATATTTCTTTGAATGCATTTTGATACTAACTGTAAAAATTTATTTTAGTATGTAGTAATGCTTTGCTTATTTATACAATGTGCTGTGCCTTACCAGTCAAACTGTATCCACTTATAGTTTAGTTTTCATTTAGAAGTTTTTGTTTTGTTATAAGTGATCTTGAATGGTGTGCATTAGTATTAGCTTGAAGTGACATCTGGGACCATGTTAGTTTTATTAGGGCCTTAAAGTTGCTCTGTCCCCATTATATATGTGCTTAATCATATAAATAGGCTCTCATCCCTGTTAAACCAGTGGATATTAACCTTCCAGCTCAGTTCTACCCATGTTAAATTAGTGGGTATTAATATACATATCAGATTATGCTTCTGCTCAAGTCAGGGATAGATATTGATGTGACATAGTCACCAGGGCGCCCTCTGGTAACACAATTAAACATTAAAGGTGGGGTTATATGGGTTCATCAGTGGGAGGGTATATTTTATCTAATACTCAGTTTTGCTTATATGGTCTGGTAGACGGAAACATGTAGTTACGCAGAGTTATTAATTTACAGCCATAAACTTGAATACCTGCTCATGCTGTCGTATTTGTGTGTTTGTGTGCATGCGTTCTTTTACATGATGGGAGCTGGACTCAAATTTTTCTCGTAACAACCTTCAGTGACACCTTTTGATATGCGTGCACTATCAACTTTTGTAGTGTAAATAGTGTGATTTACCCTTTTTAAAGTTAGATTGAAACCGAGTTTCACCCAAAAAGTGAACTTTTGGTTCAGACCACTTCTTACTGTATAGTTGGCTGTCTGTATGTTCCTTACTCAGATATTAAGTGATCCCTTGGTTGGCAAAGAAGTGACATCTCGTTATTCCACAAGACCATGCATGGTCAATAAAATGATGCGCTGTGAGTCTGATCTTGAGAAATAGCGAACTATCATTTCGTTGTAAGCTTTGAAACCAACTATTATTTGACTAAGGGACAGTTCGAAGTCAATTTCGTAACGGTAAGTGGTTTAATTTAAAAGCAGGTTTTTGTGGTGGAAAGCAGTTTTGTGGCTGCTTTAATAGTGGCAAGTATGGTTTAGGTTGAAAGTTTGCGGTCGGTCCAGTATAATTATGGAAATTGTAAAAGTAAGCCTTGCTTAGTTGCCAGGTGTACAACATGTTGACATTTTAAGAGGAGGAATTGTAAGTGAGGCTACTGGTGTTTGGCATTTCGTAATTTATTTTGGAATGAGAAAATAAACCTGATTGGAAACAATTTTAAGTGTTTTGGTTTCAAAACTGCACTCTTGAGATGTGTGATTACAGGCCTAGATACATGTACATGTACAGCCTGCCACAGATATCCTGGGCTCAGTACACCATCCTGGGCTCAGTACACCATCCTGGGCTCAGTACCCCATCCTGGGCTCAGTACACCATCCTGGGCTCAGTACCCTATCCTGGGCTCAGTACCCCATCCTGGGCTCAGTACCCCATCCTGGTCGACCATTGCTGTTGATGACACAAACAGGATATCATGGCAATATAAAATGTATTGACAATCGGATAACAATAATTAACTCGATTCAATGGCAACTTCAACATGACTCTTCAATGCATATCGGCTCGAAATTAAAACAGTGAACAACGGAAAAAGATAAGCCCATTTTTGCTTACCTTACTACAAAGGCGTAGATGAAATCTCTTACAAAATTCATCAGACCTAAACATTGGTAAAAACCTACGTGACTTAACTCGTTTCTACCAAATGCTCCAGGTGAAATATGTGCTACGCCACCTATTGGTCTACCCAAATTGTACACCTATATGTCCAGCCATGCCCCTGACACCAAATATTACATGTAAGTTACACTAGCGTCAACGTTCATGTTGGGGCCTTCTTCAGAAACTATTTTAAGCAAAACAAAACTTATCATTAAGAATCAAGCAACCCTATTCCTCTCGCCCACTCAGTAAATAACAGCAATCTCACAAATTCCGTATAAACAAATGAGCATGAGTGATTCCCTATGTAGTTCACCGTCATCTGTGGCAATATGTCAATAAATACATCCTTTCACATAAAAACTAATAACAAACATGGTATAAAGACATAAAATATCACCTCCCGTGTGAGAAAATCTCTGGTATATCTACAGACTAGTACTATGTACATATTGTTTACACGGATAGCTTCCATCCTTTCTCATCAAACTTACACTTGGTGGCACACAAAATCTCACAGCAAATAAGGCTCTGTCAAATGTCTTCTCGATGACAACAGGCAAAATAGTGAGACACGTTAGATAAAATGAGTCATTTTGTTTTAAGCTTCTACACAAACTTGCAGTGTGTTTGAGAAAGATATTACAGTTGAACCCAAAATGCCAGTAACATGATGAATAAATTCCTTTGCCACGTCTTCTGAGTTTTTCATAGTCCGTGACTATGTTCAGTAGGTAAAAATTTCACTCACTACGAACTGTTTGTAGTTGATGATTCAGACGTTTGTTACTGTGGACAGGAACAATCATTATGCCAAAGTTCTAGCCACAGAGGACCATTGGTTCTCACGAAAAGTTAAAGAAGCCGTCTTTATCAGGAACAGACAGCTCACCATGAACCGAGACCAAGATTTACTGCTCCCTGGGGATATGACCCCATTTTAGATTAGGGAAAGAAAAGCGCCGGAAACCCACACGTTGAAAAAGACCCTTAGATGATGGTGGAAATGTCGGTCATAAACTACAAACAGTTCGTAGTAAGGGCTGTTCCAGCAAAATCTGTATGGGAGGGGGGGGAAGGCACTTTTATTTCTTACCCACCGCCCATATTTTTCATTTATTTCTCCAACCCATGACCCATAATTTTTTAATTATTTTTAATGGGTTAAAATATAAAATCCAACACTTGCAAACAAATTGCCTCCAGGAGGACCTGTTAAGAACTTAGATGATTGACAGACAAGAACTAGTTGTCTTGTCCAATATTGTCAAAAACTAAAGTAGGCAGTGAGCAATACTTTTGGCAGCCACCAGGTGTCTCTGTTCACCATGTGTCTATAATTTCAATGAACATTTTTTCATTTATAAGGATCTATGAACTGTCTCCACGAACTCTTTTATACTTCTATGTCAAGTGAATATTGGAACTTGTTTATTTTTTTCATCTTACTCCTCATACTTTTTATTCAAAAATCATCAATTTTCTTATATGTGTTAACACCAGTTTAGTGTTGCATAACTTTTCAATTAAATAGGACTGCAGACAAACAGTTGGCTCAAATCAAGTTGCCCATGACTTGATTAATGGCTTAGTGAACATATTGCACTCTGTTCACTGGCAATATGGGCTTTTTTGTATTGGGTTAAGTTAGGATATATGCATTTCGTTTTGACTTTTGAGGGCTGAAGTAACCAACCTGTCAACATTAACAGGTCAAAAAATACCACCCATTTTTAATGGATCACTTCTTACAGGAACGACCACCTATAATTTGTGTTTTTTTCTGAAGACAACCACCCATGAATTTTTATTTCTACTGCCGTCCCCCCCCTCCCACATGGATTTTACTGGAACAGCCCTAAGTGATTTTTTTACTTGATCATGGCTGGTTGTATTACCGGTCCCAAATGTCTGGTGAAAAGTGAAATGTCTTAACCACACAACCCATGTACTGTAGTTTTAAAAAATGACAAATCTTGCTGAAATTCGCCTCAGTTCTACTAAGTTTTGGCAAAAACACAGGAAAACATAACATTATTTGAAAATTAGCCAAAAACTTCTGCTTCAGAATTTTTTCCAATTTTCAACGAGAACAAATATTGCTAAACAGCATCTCAAAAACTACTGTAACCAACAGGTGTCACTAGGTACACAACTGGTTGATAGTGCTGTGTATGCATACACTGTAGAAAGGTTTTTATAACCAACACTGAATAGTCCAGTCACAGTCTATACACCAGTTGTACTGAGCAATTTAAACACGAGTCATGAATGTGCAACACCCTTTCCACCTTCTTGTAGTTTCTCTATTGCTTGCAAAAACACTTTTACAGCTCTCTTCCTTTAAGTACGCGCAAATACCAAATAGACTATCAACAAGCATTTTCTCTCCATAAGAGAAAGTATTTCGTGTTAAAGTGGTGTTCCCTTTAACTTCAACTTGAGGCAAAGAATCTTCTTGCATTCGCTTTAGATTGGTCCTACCGATGTTCTACATCGGATGATTCCCAAATTAAATGAGACATGAGGTCAAAAGTAAAAGGTCACTGTCCTCCACAAGTCAAGGATCAACACACAGGCAATCTGTTCATCATCAACTTCTCGTCCTTGGGGTTGTATCCCATGTTCTTTCGTTGCAGAAACATATGTATCTCCTTGAAACTCGGCCTCTCTCCGGCATTCTGGTTCCAACACTCTCTCATCAGATCGTAGATTTCCTTCGGGCACAACTCCGGCATGGACAGGTAAGCCTGTTGGCCGTCATTGCGGTAGAAGTGCCCGCAGTTCTCGATCACTTGCTCATCCGTCATCTGATCGAATGGCTGCTCACGAGCAAAGTTCAGTATTTCCCACAGGGTGACAGCGAATGACCAGACGTCACTGTGAGACGAGAACTTGCCCTGCAATGTACAACCGTGGGCAAATTTATGAACTACCACCAACAAAAGTAATCACACAAAATACCATTTCCCATCAGCAAGCTCTTCTCAAAACAAGTCTCCACATTTGTTGGGTCGTGAGCTTCGCTAGCAATGACTTGGTTGACTGTCACTTCAACTGAATGAATTTAGTCATCGAGAAGTCACTAAGTAATTAATCAGTAATCTGGTACAGCTCACTTTACTAAGTATAAGTTGTTATTTAATCCGAAACTTCCGTACTCCACGTACTAATATGTACTAACAGTATATACCATACAAGTCAAATAAAATGTAAAAAAGGTACCTACGGTAAAACAGTCTTCAACTTGGTACACACTGTGGCAGATAAGTGGAATTTTGTTTGGTTGAACTTCACAACAAAAATGACTTTTCAGCGAAATTTACAGCGCATTCAACATGCTTTGTACAACACAATTGTCAAAAAATGACCACTTGCTGCAATGTAATAAACCACCTAAAAAGCAAAAATTACCAATTTCAGCCATTATTGTAATACCAGATTGAAGAATGTTTGCCGTAATCATTATAAATATTCCATACCAGTAGTATACTCTCCCAGGCCATCCACCGAATGGGCAGCACTGCCCGACCCTCTATCCTGTAGTAATCCGAGCTGTACAGGCTCCGACTCATGCCAAAGTCGGAGATTTTAATCGTGTACAAATGTCCCACGAGACAGTTGCGCGTGGCGAGGTCGCGGTGCACCATGTTCATAGTCTCCAAGTACTTCATGCCGGATGCGATTTGTGACGCCATGAAGATGAGACAGCCGTAACTGGAAGACAAAATATTGATGGATGACAGTGATAAGCGTCACTTATTAATAAGTCTGTGTATTTCAAAGAATGTGTACAAGGCTATAGATTATAACTCATTAAAATTATAATACTTCCTAAAAGTATAGGCCAGTATACAGAATTTGATTTTTGACTTTTTATCAATCTGGCATTAGATGGATCACTTGTAAAAATTTGGCAAAAAAGAAAGGAACACTGACAGCCAAATAATGGTATCAACAACTAGACCCAATTATACTTGATATAAGTGTTCAACATGAGGTCTCAAACACACCGTAAAATTTTCCTGCTTGCATTCAATGTGCTACCTACAACCAATGAGCACCTCATGATTATAATTCTCTTTATCATCAACAACTCCCGTGATATGAGAAATGCCCCCTCCTTTGATAAATGGATCCTTAGATGGATCAAGGACACCAATCCCACCTGACCATTCAAGAAACCCATGAGCAACGTTGTTCCTGTTGCCTGATCAGCGCCGCCTTACGTACCCCATAAGACAAATCTCCTCACCTGAGTGTCCTGATATTACTGTGTTTGTTTATGGTGTTCTCGGGAGAGTGTTGCACCAAAAACTGGTTGAGGTCCCCGTATTTCATGTACTCGACTATCATACATGCTGGCGTGTTCTGTGTGCACACGGCCAGGACACGCACAATGTTGGGGTCCCGCAGGCGTGACATCAGCCGAACCTCCTTCTGGAAGTCCGTCCTGGAGGGTAGAAAGACAGGATCAGTCACGTGAAAGATTAGGAAATAACGCGCAATCCCAACAAAAATAAATTGGATAGCTAGAGTAGAGTGTGTGCAAGTCAGAACAAGTGTGGTGAACAGATATGGACTATTACGAGTCCACACTGTTATTCACCATATCTAGACTCCAAGCGAGATTTAGAGGAATGATCATCATTGAACACTAGCCTCAACGGTGAAAACTCTTTCAAATTTCCCATCGGGTCTACGCACAGGAAACAATGGCGGAGAGTATTAGTAATAATCTATCCCAGCAAACTCAACAAATTAAACCAAAAAGTAAAAATTATAATAGTGAACTTGAGAGCACTTGATGTCATCCACACTACACAGCGAGGCGGATTCGACATGTGAACACCTTCGATGACTATAAACAGGACACTGCAGCAAGCCCACCATGTTGTCCCCCCACATTGGTATCTAACGTACGTTTAAATAAGTCACTGAGTTATTACACAGCGGTCATCAATGGTTTTAGTCAGATGCTGTCGGGTGAGCACAATTGTTTTGTGAAATTTCTTATCAGAAAGACGTTCTATTCCACTGCATTTAAAGTCATCTAAGTAACACTACGTGAGAGGCTGATCACCAGGCGTGAAGCAAGTCTTTCTTAGTCAAGATAAAGATTACGGCTAACTTTTGCAAGCAAAATTCAAAATACCTAACCAGGAACCACTGTGCTAGAAAACTCCAAGTGTAAGATACGTGAATCCACTTGTCCGAGATTGCAAACTCTGAACGCGCACTTGGTCAAAATGAAGTGGATGGAATTAAAGCGTTGTTGGGGATATTCTGCCCAATCAAATGACTCAAGTGCTATGGACATTCTAATTAACATTACTGGTTTGAATCATGAAATGCTGGCCAATTCAAGACCAAATCCAAATTGATTACCTGGCATTGTCGTTGGCATCCTTGCGTAGAACCTTGACTGCGACTAACATGGAGTTAGCTGCCAAACTGCGGTTGATGGAGAAATCGTCCCCAAGATAGTCTTGAATACTCTCAGCTTCACAAAGATGAACCTAAACGAGAGAGGCAGTCAAAGCAACTCTGAAATTCATTTTTGTGAAAGACTTTTGTTACAAGGCGTTGACATTTATTATATAATCAAGCCAATGAGATCAACAGCTGGCTACTGCACGGCCAAAAGGTGGCGTTAAGCTATGTCAATGTTTGGTTATTTCCTGTTTGAAATCTCACGTTGAAGATCTCTGCAGAACGACTAATGCATAGACAGCTTGGGACATGGCGTCAATTTGTGCATTGTGACAACTGAACAGATAGAAGCTTTATATTTGAAACAGCAGCAAGGAATAAATACCTGTAAATTACTTTTTGCATTGAAATAGCATTTTGGAACTAGTAATTTAGAACGAAATTGCAAGGTAAGACTGCATTTTTGTGCAGTGACAATTACCTCTCCAAACTGTCCCTCTCCCAGCTTCTCAATGAAGTTGAGGTTCTCTCGTGGGAATTCAACGACACGTGCGTCGTCACGGAACAGTAGCTCTAAGTTTGGAGTTGAGTACACGTTGTTTCCACTGACACCCTGGTGAGCGAAGAGAGAAATGGGTTCATTTGGAATATACATAGCAAAAAGTTGCATATAAGGCTACAATAGCATTGGACTAATTGTAGTGTTCATATTGAACTGGAGAGAATTATGTCGCTACTGTTGGACGTACTACATGCCAGAATTATTTGGCAATTCAGGCAAACATTTGTAGCAATGAAACTACATTTTTGTTGAATTTAAGCCAGAGTTTAATGTGATGTAATCACATCTAGTCACTAATTGAAATGCAAGTGTGTGTGTAGCTGGACCTGTCAAGAGTTTGTCAAAAGTTCACCTATATTGAAAAGTGCTCTAGTCAAAATAATGCATTTGGTTGCAGTCTGGACCCTCGAAACTTTGTCAAATTTCCATACACCGGTTTGTTTATTTTGAAAGAATACTGTTTCAATTACAAAAAACTACATCTAACAGTGAATTAGTCCATCACTTTGCACTAAAATAATTGCAAACAAATATTAGTAAGTACTAAAGTCAATATAGTAAGGATTTGGAACTTTGAAAAGTGTAGTTTATAGGTACTGTTTGGGTGAACATGCAATAATTTGGGACAGTGAGCTTGCCACAATTTCTAGAAATAAGGCAATAATGCTCATCCCAAATTCGAGAATTACCAGAAAGAGGGGAAAACATACGCAGTGTGTAGATTGAAAAAACAATATCCCAAATTTGAGAAATGTGGTGAACGCCAAAATGGTCTTTGTCACAAACTCCAGAAGCAAGGAATTTCAACCTTTGCGATAGTTTCCATGTCCCAAATTCTAGAGCCATTACCGTCAGTTAAGCAGTAGCATGAACACCAAATACCATTCCTTTCAACCTAAGAACAATTCCAAATGGTTCACCTGTATATTTGGTGCATTTGCTAGATCAGCTGTAGGGTAGGTTGGTAACAGAGATGGAATGACGTGACGATAATGCGACGATGGTGGAGCTGACATCGTCACACCACTCGCTGACTTGGTGACGTCTGGCACTGCATACTCTCGATCTGCAAGAGAGGGCACTGCGATCAGCATCATCACACAGGCAGACCAATTGATATTGTATATAGTTTGGACTGCAGTAAATGGTGTTTTTAAAGCAATAACCTCACAATAGCGCAAGGGACTAGAGGCAGGGGAGTTTAGAGCATGTGCTGGGACTGTCATGGGGCTACCACAGGGTAGGTATACTGGGGAACCCAATGGTCGTCCGCCTAAGCATAAAACCGACTTGCTGTTGTACTCACCGAATTATTTCACTTCAAAGTTATGATCTGAATAGGATTCGATTTAACTCTCACAGATATACCGCATTCATCGATTCGGAAGTTTTCTTTAATTTGTGCCGAGTTATTTCAAATGTGCACTGCCTTCGGCAGCCATTTTATTGTGACACCTAAGTTCGTCATATGCTGCCCCCTTTTGTAAAAACTGAGAAACATGCAGAAAAAGGCCAACGAAGTAATGAAAATTGCAACAGCCTGTTTTTATTGACATAAACTCGATTTGAAGCTTTGATGTTGAGCTCTGCACTGTGGTTTCCAATAAAAGCCAATTCAACATTTCAATGCAGTTTAATGGTGAACGTGAGGCAAAAATGTTAAGAACCCAGCGTATCGCATTTGTCTGCGGATTTTTCCTTTGGCCTTCTAGATCCTACTAGTGCCTGGGAAAAACAGATACATTGCATAAACAAACCCTGGATCATGTTTTGTGTCCCGTCGGAAGAAAATTTAAATTCGAAAACATCTTCTGAAAACGCACAAAAAAGTGTATTAGTAAAATCTACTGATTTTTAAGTGGTTTTAAAAAACAATCGGTAAACTCACCGATTTTTGTCTCATTACTTTGATACGTGTCTCTTCCGATAAGTTAGTACCTAACGTGCACACGAGCACTCCAAATTGGAACGCTAAGTCCCGCGTGGTTGCGCTGCACGCGAAACAAGATGGCGGACGACCTTTGGAGCCAGACGACAATAGGTAACCGGACTATATATTGACTGTAGGGTTAGGGAAACGAGCAAGTTCTACCTTTAGCTCCACTGAATGCACCTTTGGAGATGGTGAGACGATTCCATTTTCCTGCACCAACTCGCATACCTTAAAAGCCCCATGCAGCGCCACTTTTAACCATTGTTTAGGTTGGAGTTTTGGACAGGAGCCCTCTGTTTAAATTCAGTAAGTTAGACCTAATTAAACAAGATCAAATCACGGACCAAATGCAGTTGCCCGATTGTACCTCTGGTCCCATTTGAAGCAAATGATATTCATTGTTTGGGGCTTTAAAGACACTGTTATCAGCCAGTGACAGTAGGTTGTTATGAGTAGCAATAGGGGGCGCTGCTGTACAAGATTATGAAGCAGATGACAGAACAGTGAGACATTGATGACATATAAGCATGAATCCAAACAACTCGCATGCTTTCTTTTTTATAGTCCACCAAACCGGACACAACCGCAAAACAACTCTGTGTAAGATTCTTGATGCCATGCTTGTGATTCAAAAGTGTCCGTTCTTGACAGATGTACAGAAGTGTGTGTACATGTACAGTGGCCAGCACCTTACAAGTTCAATAGAACCCGCAAGTCTTTCCAGACATCAGCGTGTATTATAAGCGAAGCACTCGATATGATTAACATTTAGCCACAAGTAACTTTCAAAATATCTCAACAATTTGGGAGAAAAGCCAACAAATCTGGCCTTGTGGTAACTGTGGTAACATAGCTTGAACATGGAGCAGCATTCATTTGGTGCTACAGCTTTTATGGAAATACGGAAAAATAAAATGTTTACTACGCCGCCAAAGAATTTGTATCTTAAATGGTAATATTTTACCACTAAGAGTTACTAGATATAAACCACTGGACTCGTTAATTTAAGTGCCAAAATCTAAACTAGAGATATTTATGCTAAAACTGGTTGTAAGTAAAACATGCTGACTAGAGCATGACTGGAAAATGCCGTATCGATTGATTATGGTGACAATGAATTAAGATATTTAACACATCGAGTAGTCATGGGGGTGTCGATGAAATACAAAATAGGTTTAGCGTGGCAGTGCAGGGTGTCTGACCAACCACCCATGGTGAGAGAAATGATTCAAACAAGAAATACACTGTACAAGAAATACACTGTAATATAATAAATAATACAAAATTTCACACAAGTGTCATGAGAGTGATGGAAACTGTCAAAAACAGAGATCTCACAAAAAGCAAGATCTGAGGTCCACTTCTTTGTTTGACACCAAGAACTTGGCACTGTCAGAATGGGATAATGATATGCGGTAAAAATGTTTAAAATTCCACAGCATATGAAAACAGTCACTGTACAGTACTCATGACTGGCCATGCTTACTGGTAATTAAATAGCAGTAATCTACTAGAGATTTTCCTCCAGCGTAAAAAGTATTTTCAGTAGTATGCACATCTACATTTGCGTGAACAGATGGCCACTGACTTCCATTCCGTAGTCAAAAATTTCAATAGTTGACAAACTAGCGAATAATGGTTATTATCTTACAAAGCTTCACGTGTACACATAAATGAGATTATTAAATGTAATTGAATATTTAAATTATGTTAGTGAGGGTAAGTTCTGCACTTCTATGATGTTAACCTGAGGTCAGAGGTCAAAGTTCAATTATATGTAGATGCTGAAAAGTGAAGCCCGACGGTTGGCATTAACTCAGGGGTTACTAGCATGAGTTTCTCAACAAGTTGATTGTGGCAATGGATCGAAGCAACTGACATGGCTGATGTGAGAGGAAGAGAAGAGTGCGTGCATACACACGAGAGATGACATAAGAAAGAGTTCAGGTGAAAGAACACAGGTGGCACCACTGTCTTAATATATCTCATTCTTACCAAAGTTTAGTAAAATGTCCCACTAAAGTAACAACCCTATAATATGCATCATAAACTACGGGCTACAGTTGCGATGGTAACTGAGTTATAGCTATTTTACTAGAATTCAAAAGCTGAATTTCACACCAAGGTTAGCGACTCTCGCCGTCAGCCTGCATTCCTCAAACAAACTCGTCTCAAGAAATTACTACACCTGCACAGTCATCAAATCAAATATCCCTAAACACTTGTCAATGTCGAAACATGTTAAACTAGCAACCCTGTCATTAGGTAGCATGTTGAAATGGGTTATACACGTAACACCTGTATGCACATAGCAGGGAACTTAACACTTTTAACACAAAAATGTTAGAGCAAAAAACCTGTCTCTGTAAGCATCAACAGATGACACCCAGTAACCAGACAAAACGATGTCAGTTGGGAAGAAACTATAACATAGACCTTAAACAGGAGTTTGACACAGTTCATCACAACATGGTTAGACCTAAGCGTGAGTGCCACCTAGTGTAGA
This sequence comes from Phoronis australis, assembly GCA_002633005.1. NCBI lineage: Eukaryota > Metazoa > Phoronida > Phoronidae > Phoronis > Phoronis australis. The sequence continues at coordinate 128,796 of NMRA01000738.1, read as the reverse complement.
GAGACAGAAACAAACAAGATGTTGCATGGCTTAACTTACACCTGTACTTATAGTGACATCTAGGACAAGATGAACAGCCTGCAACAATTAGCATAAACAAAATAGGGTCAAAGGTCGAATGCGAAAGGTTGAGAGGACAATATTACAACATCTTTACAACAAATCAGATTTTAGAGACCTGATAAAAATAATGAACAAAAAAATGCATTTCATGTTGTTTTATGGGAATTTTGTGGAAATAGACGAAATTCATAAAACCGAGATCCAGACACGCATTTATTTTCCATTTTCAGGGGTCATAAAATGCATTTTAACCACGTTGTTAGTCTTGGAAATAACTGATTATGACACTCAACATTTAACAAGAAGTTCAAGTGAGATTAGGCGTAAATCCAACAAGCCAAAAACCAACAACTTCTACCATGTTGAGAATATGAGCAAGTTCAACATGGCAAAAACACCATTAATTTTTGTTACAGTATAACCATATAAAGTGTACGTGTGTAAACTCCACACCTTGAAAGCAGTCATCAAGAAATTCCCATGTCCCTATGGAATAACCATATGCACTAGCGATCTCACTTCAAATTCGAGTTGTTGTCGAACGTTTTACACAACGCTCGATATAGATAACATGATCTTCACACACCTCCACCTTCGGCAATTAGGTGGAGTCGGCTCACCTGAGAAGTCCCCTGGGGCGGGGACATCGGGTAGTTTTCTCCCCTGTATACTGTCTGCTGGCTCATGGTAGATCTCATTGGTTCGATTGTCCAGTTCGTGAGTCATTTCACTGGTCATATTCACGCAATTATACATCTGAAAATATATTCAAGTAACTTGTTAAGCGTAATGATACAATTCCATTACATATATTGAAATTATTAATATTATGGTGCATGATGCACTGCTACATTCCAATTTCAATGCATTCTTTAGAGATATTAAGATCACTCAGATATCAGCGCTTTATTGGGGAGATCGAGTTGCTCCATAATGTCGTTCAGGCAGGTTCCGCAGTGTCTAAAATGGCCAGAAAAAAATGTTGCCATTAACAGGCAGCGATTATAGCCGACACCTAATCCCCCAAAAATAAATCTAATATGGAAATCCAAGCTTTTGTAATTACGGCCAGCAAGAAAGCATTCACAGTTGTGGGCAAGGGAATGAGTTGTAGCGCCTAATATGTAGACATTCTTTTAACAGATCTCAAAACAAGCCCTGTAAAGGATTAGATATTCAGCCTGAACAAAACTTTTAAAAATTTCCAAAATTGTGGGTTGAAGTCTATAAGCAAAGCAAATCAATGCTTTATATGAGCATTTTTTGGAAAGTCTGCACAGTTTTGTAGTGCAGTCTGAGTGCATTAAAATTACAGTAAAGTTGCTTTCTTTATATGTTTGACTTTTGCGCCACCATTTTACCTGAAATAAATACTGCAATACAAACTTCATACGTAGACTACGCATCAAAAGTAATCAGACAGCAAATCGTTTCTGTGGCACGACTCTGACGGTGAATTTTGCTAGTCAGTCGTCATGATGGAGAATTCCGTGTGGCTTCAGCCATCACGAGGAGGAATTGTGGGTCATTTTGTCCCATTAATGGTGTGCGCTGTACATAAACAGAGTCGGACAAAGTAAGCACTGAAGTAAAAGATCTTAATCAATATTTTAGCAGAAACGTATAGAAACATTCTAGTACGATATTCGTACCATTCAATAATGGTCTTGCATAAGGTCTAGAGAAATTCTAACAAGGTATCTCTACACTGAAACACCTTGGAAATCACAACCATATCGAAAACTCCCGACGCCAATGTTACTCATGGCTCTCTAACACACTCACTTTTCCATTTAGACACTTCCCGTGCCCGTTCTGGTTCGTCTTATAATCTGTCATGTTCATGAGGATCTGGTCACGTGTACTGTATGCATACGAGCCCTTGGCACCACGACTACGTCGATGGCGGCAGTAGAGGAACAGCCCGATGACCAGCACCAGGACAAGGACACCCGAGACAGCGCCAATAATGATGCCCATTGTGGACTGGTCCATCCCTCCACCAGATGGCTCTTGGTCAGGATTGTGTGGAGAGTTGCCAGCGTTCACATTCTCCAATGGTTCTGTAGGGGAAGAAATGGCGAAGACAAGTTTTTAACAAATAGTAGACAAGTTTTATCACGCAGCTTCGCCAAAGTAATGGCAAAACCCCTGAGAAAGAAACCAAACACAGTTATGACACAACTTTGCCATTATTTTTCTCCAAATTCTATTTAATAGTTTTTGATGAGAAAGGACTTCATCACACTTTCTAGAAAACTACTAACAGTTGCAAAAACAACATTTCAAGTTTTCAATAGCTATGACGCAAGAAAACAGAGGCTGCAGAACAAGGCATATTTTCACAATGGTCAAACTAAGAGAAAAGAGCCATGAATTTACTAAAACTAGCCAACATCCCAAAAACTTATAATGTATGACCCCTTAACAGCACAGTAAAACTACTATTGAAGTGGCAAACATTGTTTAAATTCACGCATAAAAACGAAGCTGTAAACAAAAATGCCAGACAGAAGTACATCCTATAACCAGACAACATACCATCCGTTGCTGAACTCTTTGTTGACTTCATGTCATGGCCGGGGCCACCAGGTGGCCTCTCGGTCGTGGGCGGAATCTCTTCAGTGTAGTTGGATTTGATGACAACTGTAACAGGCAATACGACACACTATTTATCACACTACCCTCCATTTTGTCTTCTTGACCACATTTCAATTCCGCGGTCATCAACAAATTCTTATTCATGCTTCAATGAGCAACCATTCAGAAGGAAGCTGAAGATAGCTGAAGATTTAACAAAAAGAGTCGAGAAATTTTCAAAAACTTGTTCCACTAAGGAAGCAAAACAATCGGTTGGTAATCAATACTAAGCAACTAAAACACCACCAAACAGTTGTCACAGGGCTTGGTGCAATCAGACTGAGGCCGTCACTTCAAATTGGGTTCCGAAACCCACAGTATGCTACAGAAGTATGCTGATATTGCCAGGATATAAGTTTAAAGGCAAGGAATGATTTTCAACGGCAACCGTACATAAAAGTGGCCCATGCTTTGTGACAAAAGCTCATTTGCTACATACAGGTGTGAGAAAGAATCCAACATTTTTGGAACCCAAAATCACTTCCATTCTTCGTCTCCAACAGTAACATTTATTGGTAGATAGCCTGAATGACCCGTTCACTCACCTGAATTAAACTGCACTTCACTAATCATGATCCACCTGGCTTCAAAGGTGAGAATCATCTTCACGTAGCGGCCGACCTTCTTCTCCAGTTTAATGACAACGGTTCGTGCAAATTCCATGACATCATCTCGCATGTAGAAATATTCCACCGGCACCTTCTGATAATACCTGCCACCTACACTGAAGTAAAACTTCGCTCCACGGAACACGCGAACGTCCCGCTTGAACGCATTATTACAGTGAATCTGAACCTCCTGAAATTCACGCACAGCATCAAACTTGAACACAATCTCAATGGGCTTGCGCGAGTGGCTGTCGTTTCTCCAGCCAACCCATTCATATCCCTTTTTCCCAAGGTTGGTCGGGTCCAGTCTAAAGTTGTTATTGCCTTCCTCTCCATCCGTCAGCTGACCCAATCCATTTCTCAGCATCCCATCATCGCCTTCAGGCTGATCGTAGGTGTAATCGCGTAGGAATACATCAGAGCCACGTTGCTCCCCCTGGGGCATGGTGTAGGAGACCAGCCCGTCATCCCACGTACAGCCATAAACTTCGACCCTGAGGCAGACAATTACATTCACCTTACTGTATGGCACAAAACGGATCTTGCGCGTGATGATAGGGGGCGTCACTGCCCGCATCTCGGGAATGTATGTGTTGTCGTTGCCCTTAAAGATCTGGAAAGGCATTGAAACAGATAACAATGAAAGTCTGCAATGAATAACAGCAGATCCACGGAATAGCAAGGGGCTTACATGTTACATTGTCAGTAGACAATCCAAACTAGACAAACAAGAGGAAAACCATTGTCACCTCTCGGAGAGTATAACAGATCTCAGACATTCACATTATTATGGCCGACAAGTATACAGAAGCAATACAACAGAGGTTTTACTGTTGCAAAGAGAATTTTGAATTTCCAACTAAATATTCTTGTCCCATTAATTTGTTCACATTTTTAGTAAAATTTAGCAAAAAGCAAGACACATTCGCAGTATCAATAACATGACAGAATTTTGTTTCTACATGACAGTTGTTAAGAATAAAAATTCAAAAACATGTAATAAGTCATTCTTTCAATTTTGTTTGAACCAAAACAACAATCTTGAAAGCCCTAATTTTTCATAGCCTCTCAAGCCAAAGTAAAAAATTTTGACAATTCCTTACAGCACTTTGGAGAATTGCACCTTAAGTACAAAAACTGAAGATTTGATTCGAATTCGATCAGCCATTTCTGAGACACAACACTCCAACTTCAAATTAATCCGATCAGTCATTTCTAAGACAAAATGTTCTGAAGTTGGCTAATTGTGGACAAAACTTTAAGCTGAGCAATGAGCGACGTCAGAGTTTCACAAATGGCAACATCTCAAAATAAATCAATTTTAAACTAGCATGGAATGGTACAGCGTAGACTTACAGATTGTGAGCGTCTATTTTTGAACCGCATCCATGGTCCTCCCTCCTCCCTTTGGTACTCCAACGTATACTCTCGCACAAATTCACGACCCTGTGAAGTAAGCAGGTGACAATGTACAAAGGCAGAAAAATGTGCAAGAAGGTCACTGAACACATTTTTGGTTATTTAATCTGCACATCCAGAGATAAAAGCAACATTTGGCCAAAAGTACTTCTTATTGTGTCATTAAGTGGATAGTGGTGTGAGAAGTATGACCTTTCCTTAGTCTACAAACTCACCAGAGGCATTTTTCAGGTTACCAGTTGTGCAGACTTTTGTAAGGTGTCTTTGAAAATAAATCCGAAGGTTTTAGGATTAGACGCTGTCCCATGAAGTAACTTCCAATTGGTTTAAACAGAAGGTGGGACGATATGCATTTTTAGGAATTTGAATCGATTCGACTCTTTTTGGAGAAAATCCATCATTTTCAACTGGATTCTTGATTGTCAAATTCATTCATTGTTTCTCAAATGTAAATAAGTTATCACTCACAGCAATTTTGGTAACAAAAATGTTAACTATAACGAGATTCCAATAAATGAATAATCGAGAACATTTTACTGCTTCAATACTCTACAGGAAATACAAATAAGCCGTGATTTGATAAAACATCAAATGGCAACAATTTCAAGTATGAATGGAATCAAAATTGGTCTTAGCACATCGATATTCAAATTGGGTACTAATCCCAATGCAATACGAATACAATTCCATTGAAAATCACACCTTTATTATTAATAACCTGTGCATAGTAGTGCAAGCTGATGGCACTGTTCCTAGCCATCTGTGTAAGATGCTGACAAAAAAATCAAAAAAGTTTTTCAAATTTATATGCGACTTTTTTTAAGAAAAAAATCTATAAAATTCTATAAAATAAGTGAGTCCTTAGATATTGTTAGTTATCCTCATCCTACTCTCACACCTCTCAGGTACATAAGGCAGGACAATATTTCCTCATTTCATGGCATGGTCAACTTGTTTTTTTTCATATTGCAATGAACATTATGAATCACGTATGTGCTACGCGGAATGACACGGCATGCGAAAAACTTGAGCACAGGACCAAATAGCACTAAACTACAAGTAACTAAATGAAAAATGAAACAAATATATTCCTAGGTTGCTTACCTTTCCCTTACCAAACCGACCCTGTGTCTCCACATAGGTGATCACAGTCAGTTTACCGAGGTCTATCTGTAAGTACTCCTTATGAGTGGCATTAATGGGCCACTTAGGGCACCAGGCACCTCCATTACCCTCCCACTGTAACCTGAAAGGACCAGTGGTGCCACCTATAGTATTATTCTGTCTCGATTAGCACAAGGGGGTCAAAGGTGAAACAGTCAATACAAATGAGAATACTTGGCCATTCTTATCAATGGTAACAAAATACAATTGCATGTTGTAAGGCATCACTAGATGGCGTGACCTGTAGATTGATTGTGTGTAGGACAACTGCAACTCAGTATCTTGAATTAGTAACTATAATTTTCATAACACAATCACAAAAAGTACGAAGAGTTCGAGGCAAATTTAAGATCCTCAATACCCAAAGTTACTAAAGGTCACACATTCCACCCCCAGGTGGCAGTGTCATTTACCTTCCATTAGCTGGTCCCACACTAGCGACATTGTGAGATGAGCTGGCTGTTAAAGCACTGTCAGGTATCTGCGGTGGCTCCCCGTTACGGACTTGCATACCCAGTGGAACGCGACAATTAACTGAAAAATACAACAAAATAGTATATTTACGTTGGAGTTACTTTTAAAGCCCAACCATTTGTGTTAATATACAGGGCATTTATAGAATGGGTGATAAACTGAACGATATTCCCAATGAGTGTTAACTGGAAGATACTGTCTGAAAACAGATACATAGTACAACTTCTGCTCAGAGTTAAGTTAGGTGTATAAATTGGTCAAATCTCCAGGTTCCTAACTAAAATGAGTAATAAAGAAGTTTTAACTAGTTAGACATGACTCTGCAAGTGACAAAAATCGAAAAAAAAGTTTTTTTGTAGTTCGTTTTTTTTTAAAAATCACAACTTTTAAATTTTCAAAAATCCAATTTTACTTCAATTTTTTTTTCAAAATGCACAGGGATTATCATCAACTGTTTCCTTACACAATATTCTACTTATCCATACCAAATATATGTACAAAATCATTATGATCTTGATTTTGCGGCATTTTCTGCGCGTGAGTTGGGGCAAGCACGCCACATTTTGTTATTTGGTCATATTCCGTCTAATAACTAAAAATCAGGTCCATGTATCAAAAAAGCCTGGCACGCGATTTTACTTCAGTCCTAGAGAATTTCAAATTTGCAAATTTCGTAAAAGTTGACCCACATGATGTGGAGAAATAGGCCCGAGAATCTTGTCACTATCCTGAAATCATGAGCCGAGAAAAACGGCTTTGAAGTTAAGCGGTCATCGATTGCCACTTGAAAATTTCGTTCAGAACGTTTGGTCAATATGTTCCAATTTTTGTTAAAATACTAGAAATAAAGCCGATATTTACTTCATGTTTAGAAAATGTGACATACCTGTTTGTTTACAGCGTAATTTTAATCATTTTTTCGAACTTGTGAAGCACGACAGACGACCAAAACAAATATGGCTGTCACATGGGCGGACCTTAGCATTGATCTATTGCCTGCTGTACTGGTGTGCTGGACCATACATTAAAACCATGTGTTGATTGTTTATAGGATTCATCTGAACTCTCCACTCAGTGTAGTAAAAGACTCTCTAACTATATTACACAGACCTATTTGTTAGTATTGCATTATCAACCAATATATGTGTTATATCAAATCGCAGCGTTACTATCTACATAACAATATTGGCGACGAGGATAAAAAACTACTTTCATAGTAATGGTTCAACATTTTTACGTGCCTGTACCAAATGGACTTCGGGATAAGAAAATATCACTTTCTGCACAAATAGCGTCACTTGAGTGAGATTCTCAAATTACCAAAGTTTCTTATATTGCTTTCCTCTAAAATCGTATAATATCATTAGTTTTAATTCAGGGATATGTTTGAATCTATGCACTAGAAAAATTTTTTGTTATGTTGAACACTGGGTCGTTTCTCTAATTCTTTGGGTTACAGCCAGTTGCAAGTTTAAAAATCCCCTGGGTTTGGCAGCCTAGTTTCTCCACGGCACGTGCAACACCACCCAGGTCGACGCTCAGCGTCCTCTCCCAAGACACCTCACTTTACCAACTTCTCTTATACACGCACAATTTCTGCACTGACTCCTCAAGCTGAGTGCAGTGATGGCTTCGGTAGGACTTGGCGAACTCAACTTAATTTTTTGCAGATAGATAAACAGGCTCAGGCTCAGAACAGGAGCTAGTTCACCACTTCACTACCAACTTTCACATGGTCAAAAATAGAATTATTTTATTCGTGGTCTTGCTACAACATCAATATCAGCTGGTACAGCACTCTGGATTGCCCGGTTATGCAATGTTTGTTGACAGGGTTAGATTAGAGCTAGTCTCCTTTATAAGCTCCGCCCAAGTTGTCAGTCACTGAGCTGGTGAACACTCAAGCCATATGACTTACTGAGGCTTGGTCAAATATAGCTAAAAAACGACTTTGGATTTTCAGAATGATTTTATTTTTCTTCAGTATACTATGCATCAAGAATTAAAGGTTAGGATATAAAAAAATGTAAAAAAACAGTCAAAATTATTTTTTTCACTGAAGAAAAATAAAATCATTCTGAAAATCCAAAGTTGTTTTTTTAAATTATATTTGACTAAGCTTCAGTTGATTACATTTTGCTCGAATAATCACTAATCGAATTAGAAAAAGCTTTATGTTAATTAGCACACGTAAATGTTCTCAAAATTGTCACTTTAAAAAAATTGTAGCACGCACGGGATGTATCAGCGCAACCTTGCGATTAGTTCGGTGATGACAGCATCACCTACCCTTTAGCTTGACACCGTTGACTACCGAAGCTGGTATGAGCGATTCACTTAACTTCGCAGTTCACATCGAGGCTCCACTCATACCAGAGTTCAGTTAGCATGAAAAGGCCTTTGGCATATACTGCGATACGGGAGTCAGATCTGTTCCTCAGATTTCATACAAATACTTCCCACGATAACCCAAACTTAACAATAATTTCTAGTTCAACTTCAGTGTTAATCTAGAAAATGTAAGGTTTTACTATGCAAAGTTAAAATACGAAACAGCTTTAGCGCAACTTGCAAACCAGGGCTATTTGCCTTTTGTGTGAGCATAAACAGCTCGAATGAATGAATGTTGTTTTTCAATTGACCAAAGTTGCTAAAATTACTTATAATTCCTCAAAACATCCTATATTCGCAATGGTGTAAATCTTTAGTCCCATAAAGCCTAAATTATGTTGTAGTACTTAACAGCCCACAATTCCATAACACAAGTATGAGCTTTTAACATCCATGTTTATTATGCACTACACAAAAGCCCATGGGAAGACATGTCTGTCCCTGTGGCTGTGCTGCCATGTGCAAAGTCATCATCTTTAATAATTGGCACCTAATTGTTATTCTAGTATGTGCAACTTATTAGCTTTCTAAGCAGTTTTGGTATTTCCCTACACACTCTGTGCTGACTACAGGTTAGGCAAGACTGACTTGTGATAATATTGATGACCAGTCTGTGTATTTAGTCAAGTATTTTCAAAACACAGATTTTGACTCTGTAAAATTATACATTTTCTGGAAGTTGAAAGACTGCATAATTCGATTTTTGCCATTAATTGGGTGAAGTGACCATGTATTTTTAACAAATTTAGCAAAAAGGCACATTGGTACCAAATCAATGGTATCAATAACAAGACCAAATTTGGCTTAATCTAAATGTTTTGCTATTGCAGAAATAAAAATTGTCATTTTGAATTCATTTTATTCAACTTCTTCATGAAAATAATGAATTTCCCATTTTTGTAGCCCCTCATACATAAGTGGAAAATTTTAAAAACAAATCCTAACAGAATGTTACAGAACAGTGCATTAACTTAGTATGTGGAAGTGGACTATGAATCCGATGTTCCGAACTTAGCTAAATTTAGACGAGTCCTTTTAACTCTGGAAAGTAGCGACCTCTGTTGCTCACTCACACATGATCAAGTGTTTATTGGGACCACCAACAGAGCAAAAGAGCTACTTCATCATCTGATACCCACTGACATCCATATAGCAACCTTTGTGAGTGATGGACTCTTAAAGAAATTGCTAGTTCTAAGTTACCAGTAGTTTGAATTTTTTTTTGACAAGACTAGATTAACTTCACGGACACACTTGCACTTTTAACAATAAGAGATCGGACTCAAGGGGGATTTAGGGCAAATTATCTGGACTGCCTGGTTTTGGCAGCCCTGCCACCTCTCCACATCACATTGATTACTTGAGACTGAAACTTAAGAGCGTACTGGCCTGAGAACATTTACATTCAAATTTGCACCTTGCAGTTTTAACACAAGTTTATTACCACCGGTCACAATTCCCATGTTGAATACAATAAATTTCACCAATTTCTGGGAAGAATTATAGCCAAAATTGCCTTTTTAATTTTTCAAGGTTTTCGAAAAATGTTGAGAACACTGAAATTTTTCTATAATACTGACGGACAGTTAGCTATGATACAGAACTTGAACACGGGAAATGAGAAAATAAAAGTTCCCATATATCTGCCATTCTACATCCCAAATTCATGAAATTTTACTGCCCAAATGTAGCCTATGACAATGGTGTTATATAGGGTAAAAATCTTCACTAGGAGACAACTATAATATATATATATAATTGTTTCTTTTTATTTTTGTAGACTTGCTCATACATCGCTACCAATGCTAAAAATAGTGTTCGCCAACGACAAAATCATACTAACAAAAAACAAAACAAAATTTTGTGAAAAGACTTTTTGTTCAGGATTTTCAAGTGAGACTTCCCTTTTACATAAAACTATGGTAAGTTTCACCTGTCCAGCACATCATGTCTCAAACTACAGAATGGTTACCACACCCATCACTCACTGCAGACAGTAGTCTGGGACCCCCCACATATTGAGCCATTCATCAAATCTCACTACATCATTATTAAAACATAAAAATCATGTTTATTTTCCTTAGCCAGCCAAGTCAGTGAGTCAGTCCCCATTACAAACCCATGGATAATAGAGAACCACCATTTTAGTCAGGAAATTGGGAGAGGATTTCATCTAAAGCGCTGCTGTCAACCATTTTTTTATTATGTTTTTAATGTTGCATTGTGGGAAGGATGTCGCCTCTGGTGACATCACAAATAACTTGTGTGAATGTAATCTGATTCACAATTTGCATTTTAGGATGTAAAATTTGACTTCAGCCAGATCAGACAGTGTGTGCTGACAAATTGTTTGAGAAAAAGGTGATCATTGACACAGGGGGCCTCAAGGTGCACTAGTTTGGAGGGTTTGTTTTTTTTGGGGGGTGGGGGTGTTGCACTTTCACATGAGTGACTACCTCTGTTACCTCAATGGCCCTGATTAGAAATGGTCTAAAGAGTTAACAAAATGCACAAATCCAGTTGGTATCTGTATTTTCATAACAGGCTAAATCCCATATCAGTGACATTGTTGCTATGATCAGCAGCTCAGCACTGTGGTTGAGTTAAAGTTTTAATACAGTGTGCATTATAGTTCAAAACAATGGCAGGCATAGCTGCAACAATTGTGGTTGCTCCGACTTAATGACAACATTTCACTACTGAAAATGTTAACCTGACAATGATGCAGATACACTCCCTAAAGATATCCCAGGAGTGCCTCCAGAATTTTCCAATGCAAAAAGTGCCTGTTTACACTTACTAAGTTGACACAGATCAGCTGATAGGGAACAAGTTGTTCCAGTGTGTAAACGGACTGACACGCACAAATTGACACCGCGCTGACAAATTTTTGCCACCCGTTTGTGAGGTAGAGTAATTTGCGCCTGAACATCTTGCGCCGTGTCAATTATAAGTCTAAACGCGAAACTGGAGTAAGGCGGAAAAGATCATCTCTACTGCAGATGTGCAATGACCTACGAACGGGTTTTTTGTCTCTGCAACTCTCGTCATTTGTAAACCTGCGCATGTGCGATCCAGTCTCTCCAGCCTTTAATTTCCGTCTCGCCACGATTAGTGAGTTGTGTGTGAAAACGGCCGCTTGACACGGGTCAATTTGCTCCGTGTCAGTTGCGCCGGGCCAAAAGTTGATGTCTAAACACGACTAAAGACTTGCTGATCAAAGCATTAATGTAGTGAGGTTTGTGGCTGGTTTTCAGTCTTATAAATTTCTATAATTGCTGCTTTGCTGTACTCCAACCAAAAAGCTTGTTACAGTGGACCCCTGCTTTCAAATATAGTTTGGCAAGTGACAAGTGTTGTGTTACATATTTCCCAAATTATGTGAGATGTCACTGGGTAACTTTTGTTGTATATGAGATTCTCCCAATTGCATCAACCATAGGTACTTGGAAGTCCAACTGATCTGCCCAGAAAGTAACTTTGCATAAGAAAAGAAAGAGTTTAACTATGCCTATGCCTACCCACCAGTTGGTCAGAATTAATTAACAGACAATCCTCAAAGGCATTCAGGAAACAGTGACCACATCACACTATTCCTATTCCATTCACACAGGATAATTTCAGAACAAGAAAGAAAAAGCTAATTTCATGTCATTCAATCAGGGCTTCTCGTCACCATGGCAACACAGGCAAGATATTATTACATAAGACTACAAGAGTCATTATATTATAAAGCTGACAAATTGCATCAAGCTAATCACAGAGTGGCAACATGTTACAAAGGCATTTCAAAGTGCTGACAGTGTTCATACACCTAATACCCTAATGTACCAGATCTCCATGACACTTAAGGTACACTCTGAAAATGGAGTCTCCATAATTAGTGAAATGGAAACTTAACAAGCTCTTGTGATAAGCTCTTTGTAGGTCTAGAACAAGTGTCCAGGAAAAGCAAACAAACCACAACCAGTGAATCCCTAGTGTTAAGGCTCATTACCTGAATCATTTATTTCAAGGGTTATAGTAGTCAAGGTATAACCAGCTGCATGCTTGTAAAAGTCGCATAGACCAATATTAATATGACTTCAGTCTTAGTTATTTTTTATGAAAACCAAAGGATCATACAATATGTCGAGATTTTAGTTTAATTTTCAATGGAACATGTGGACTTACTTATTACTTCAAAGCATTAATTGATATGCAAACACTGAGAATCTCATAATCCCCAATGCTTTTATAAGTGGCAATCTATCAATTTCAAGAAAAAACAAAAATGTTTAAGTATGCAGATTCCATTTTAAGTGTGCTTAAGTTCCAAAAACAAAAACAATTTAGTTTCATGCATCACCAATTTCCCTATTGGGTACTAAAATTATCACCAACTGAAACAAAACAATATCTACCCAGTGACGGATCTACTTGGAACTCCAGTATATCAACAAAATATCATAAATTTCAGATACATATTGTTGTCAAAATTGTTAGTTCACTCATCAAATTGTGTCTGGTGGCAGCTGCATGGTACAAAATTTGAACAGTGCGCTAGTTATCTTCTATGACTGAATGAGAAAATAAAATTTCACTATTCCTCCAAGTGATGTATGAAGACTATATTTTACATAAGAGTACCTTGAATGGCAATGCCACCTGTGTTCTGTAGAAGAAACCAAAATATGTATCTAGAAAACTTACTTGTTAAATTTGTCTCGAATGTTTCCTTTCTAGGATGAGCCATTTTTGGTATTGCAAAAAGCTGACAGGGAGTTTCTGCTGGAGACAAAATGGTATGCAGTGGAAAGTCCTTGGTTTTCGCAGCACCTGACACTAAGAAAAGTGGCAGCCAATGGCAACAAAAATTCAGAAAAAATTTCAAGAATAGGAGCAAGCGTTCTGCTTTTTGCACCTGAACCTACTACCAAAATAATTTACGCGTGTACAAAATGGGCGTACAAAGCTGGGCATATCCCCGGTCAGCGGCCCAGTTGGCATCCTTTAACTACTGCTGGGAAACCAAGGAGACCTTTCCAAATGTGATCAAATCAAAAGGTTCAAAAAAGCTTCACTCTCAACAGATTGAGCATTAGAAATATCCAAATTTCAGTGGGCATATGAGTAACCCTATCAATAGTGGCATTGATGATGAACCCTAAACATCTGCAAGTCTCTGACCAGCTTTTCATAGGCTAAGGAGCAATAGTGCATGGAAAATGGAAAAGTCTTCATTTCTTAAAAAGTCAGGGTGGCTCAAAAATTTCTTTCATGAAGAACCTGTTGATTGATGGCAGGCCTCTTGCTGAATAGGGCTGACCATGGGGCCCACGTAAATCTTATGCAACGCAGAAGACACCCACGACCAACCGCCAGGCCTCTCTGCAGCGTAAGTCCTGGGCGTCCATTTGGACGCCCTAGCACTAATATGGAAGCCATGGCAAGGACACCCAATGTATCATTTGGACGCCCACTATCAATAGGAACCTTTCAAGTTTGGACACACACATTGTAATGATTACTAGGAAGCCTATACAGACTCACAGTGGTGGCTCTTTTTTCAAAGCAGGAAGAAATATACAATGTATATACAAAGTATATACAATGTTGCTATGCTCACACTTGGTTGATAGCATTGTAAAAGTCTTGGTCTGCACAGTTTTTTTTTTAGTAAAAATGCTCACTACAGAAAGCTGTTTTGTAAACTTAGATGTAAAAACCTTGGTCTATGTATTTTTTTGTAAAAAATAATCTGCGTGTTTGGGGGGAATTGCTGGTGGTGGGGGGTTACGCGTCGGAATCATGGACGCCCTGGAATATTGGGAACCCCATTTTGGACACCCTATTTTCGAAATCCTGGATAAAGGCCTGCCAACCTCACATTTTCCAGTGGTGAGTAAGGTGAAACGGGAGGCCGCCCAGTTGAGGTTATCAAAAATTCTCTCAAATGTTTGACGGGTTTCTCATTTTGGAGGCAGGATCACGGCAAACTGAAATCAACAAATTTGGAGGAAATTTTAACAAGGTTGGAATTCTGTTTTCTTTAAATAAGATCATTGTAGAATTCTGAGAAGATGGGTATAAAGCTCAAATATTGCATTGAATATGCTTTATTCCTATTCTGACTGCACGCACCCAAACAAAAATAAAAATACCCTCAAGAACAGCAATGATTGATTGAATAAAATGCTGGCAGCCATGATTATTTAGCTGGTTGCAAAGGTCATGAACATATGAATTCACTAAAATATTCAAATTTGGTGGGACACCATTAAATGTATGAAGTTCTTATTGACCAATGGCCCCCTATTCTGACTTGACCGAATGTCTGTATTTGATTGCACACAACCTCTGTGACCTTATTTCCCAAAAAGCTATTGGTATCTAAATGTTTGGAAAAGCTCAAAATCGGTAAATAGTTTCTTGGAAACATATGAAGTGGTTAAAAATCTTTCAGCTTGAAGTGTAATTTGGAGAGCAGAACAACTGAGATTTGAGGTGGCTTTTGGCATGTGGGGTCCCAGATAAGCTGCCATCAGCAACCTGAGGTTACATTTTGGGTCAGCAAGCATTTGCAAAATCGGACCCTACATGCAGCGCCAGGTTTTGAGCAACATCTAACTGTAAGTTTTCTTTTTCAAGTTCAGAAATGCCCTACATTCTTATAATTGAACAATTTGAGACCAATTTCATGGTTGAAATAACTATAACAGCAATACCACACTATGGGAAATTTCACAGCAAAGAGACAGAAGCTGAAACTGATTGGTGGAACTCAAAGTCAACAACCTGGCACTGTCTCATTAGGGGATTTGTAATGAAGTGTACATTGTTTCTAACGAGATGGAGACTTGGTGTCTCAGGGATGACATGGGAGGCTAGACCAAACAACTACATACATTGGCATCAGTGTAAAGTGTACAGCCGCAAAGGAAGATTATAAACTATAGAGGAGATTGAAGGTTTAAACTTCCTATCTCTGGAGTGGCTGTCATTTTGGTATGGTTTGTTGAGACTTGGAACACTAGTAACAAATTGGAAATATTGTGTTAGGCCACCCATCTTTAAACTATGTTAGTGTCATTTCTTAGTCACCTTTCCAGTATTGCCCAATACATGGGTTATGCAAATTAGTTATCACAACTAACATGCAAATGAGTAGCAAAAGTTGACTAAAGTCGACCAAGACAATCCGTCAAGGTAGGACCGACAGCCAATCACAGTCGACATCAGATCATCTACATATTATGTAAGCTTCATCCTTTAAAAACGGAACAAAACGGAGAAATGAATCTTATACAAGCCCACGTCAAAATCTCATCAACTTCAGGATGCACGTATGGTTGACAATTGAAATCCCATTCCATCATTTTCTTATTTAACATACTATAATGCACAATTATAGCATCTTATTTCACTTTCTTGCAGACATATTACAAAAATATGCCTTGCATTCAGACTGTAACATGATAATGTAGATCAGCTGATCAAAACTTATGTTAGTGAGCGAAACAAGCTCAGTGCCAATCAGTCCAGTCACCTAACATACTGGGATAGCAGAAACCATGAGACAAAGACGCGGACTCCAAAAAAATCAAATTGATAAGTGACAAAAGGAACTATAGAGGCCCACAGGTTCTCTAAATGGGCCCCATAGATTTGAGGCCCAGTAGGTCCAGTGACAGATGTCCACATTTTCCAAACTGACCCCTGACTCACCCTCAAGTAGGCAGTGTTTAATTATGTGACCCTGGTGTGTAAGGATGCCATAAGTCTGTTATTCAGCAGAAGTCAAAATGTTTATCCCATCATGTACTGAACACACTAATGAAGACAACTGGTCAAGCATGAAATCCAAATAATATGTGTTAATCCTAGGAGAGTCATTTATCACTGGCAAATGAAGACAAATTTTGCCAAGAGCCAGACTAGAGTGTCAGGTCAATTAAACTGGTAGCCATTAATTGTCCTAAGATGCCAGACAAACTAACCAATGTACAATCCTCACATTTAATTTTTTATACAGCTGGTGTCCAAAACAGTCAGATATTAACAGTATGTGGTCGTGAGCAGTGTTGCAACAAATCGACGACACGCAGCCGACATTGTCATAAAAACAAGATCCAAAATTGATTCCAAGAATGAATTCTGCAATATCATTAAAAACCTTAAATATCACATAAACGAGGTAGTCCACTTGGCTACACAAACACACACACCCGCACGCACGCATGCACACACACATACGCGCACACACACGCGCACACACACACACACACACAAACACACACACACACACAACCCTCCCAATATTGCTACTTTTTTAAAAAGTCACATTAACTGGACAAAGTCCCCTCCATCTGATAGTGCAGGACAATGCCATCTGTTGGCAAGGGAAACAGAAAATCCAGGACTCATCCAGCCTCATTCTCAGTAGGACAGTCTTACTGGACTATCTAAGTGAACAGTCTTGCCAAAGCTCAGTGACCGTCCAAGACCAATTCAGAACGAATTTTCCGAATCCGAACAGCTTCCGACTGATAGATTCTAAAAATGAGACTCTAACCACAAAATGGAAAGGACGGACAAATTTCCATTCAGTCAACGTAAAAACAATAATCGCTTTCAACATGCATGATGTTGCTTTTTTGAAAACAAAGAATAAAGTATCTCACACACTGGTCAGTTTCCCAAGTGCAGTATGAATGACTCACAGAACTAATAGGCTACCCAGTCATAGATTCAATCCTGGAAACCCCTGTTGGTGTAGATTGGTAAAACAATCACAAAAACAATTTCTACAGCAGAATACAAAATTAAGACCTGTCAGCAAGACAGGCTAGACAAGTAGGTCTGGCTCCAATGGGGAATGCTGTTGACAGAAATCTGACATGATGATGGTACATGTAACATTAAAACATGTGGTCACCATAGTGGAGTTTTATGGCTGTGGTGCTGTGAAATCTAGTCCATGTAGTCTAAACAGTTTGGAGGTGATGAGCAAGTGATAGTCCATTGAAGAGTAATTGAAATTTGCTGTAAAGCATGTGGTTAATGGAGAGGTGAAGAGAAGACAGATGGATTATTCCCCTTTCTTTTGACAATTATACAACTTTCAATTAGCCCACTTGTTCTTACATCAGGGATGAAAATCTACCACCAAATAATATGAAGTAATCTAGACCTAGAAATCTAGAAAACCCATTTCCAGAAAAATGCATCCAACAAAAGGCAAATAAAAGGACAAAGTCATATCTCCATATATTCAAAAAGGCTTGTGACCCAATGACTCGAATAAACACTGTGCGTGGGGTTCACTGACACGCCTGAAGCAAGTTTTCTAGAAGATTTCACAGGAATTTCAGATGAATAAGACCAAATTCCACCTAGTATATCGACCTGTACTGCTCACACTTTCAAACAGATGGTTATGAAAGAATTGGTCAATAGTGTTAGCCCAAGCTGTATCTCTGTTGGTGCCTCGGGCAAACTTCTACAGACACTTGTACACATGTATGTTTTCCAATACCCCAGTCAAGACATCATTGTCACCAGTATGTATCCATAATAAACAAACGTCATGGGTCCCCTATATATTCCTGTATGCTTTAAGGTAATTCCTCACTTCTTAGCACACAATATTGGTGACAATTGAAATTCTATTTTGTCAAAATTTCACCACAAAAGTAACCACTAAGAAAACTTTAATCTATCAAAAGCGGGGTTTGAACTGTGTAGTTGCCATGAAGCAACTTTTGGTAAATTTTGTCTTACTTGTAAAACAGTAATCAGCCTTTGAAACATTGAAAAACAATAATGTTAGCAAAAATGTTTGTGCGAAATAAGCAGAGCATTACCAAAATGCTAAGGAGTGTGCAAGCTAAAGATAGCTGTTTAAAGGGAAATAGTCTGCTTCTAGTGAAGAGAAAGCATTTTGAGATTGTTGTAGGACAAAATAGACCTATTGAAGTTATCAGCTTTGACCTGAGCTCTAAAACAAATTAATGTTTTTTGTGATTTTACTAAAGTCATGGATTCATGAAGTTTACCTCCACCCAATCGACTGGTACCCATGGTAAAAGTTAACTGGAATTCAGGGCCTGACATCATCAGCTATTAGCTGGACAGTAGAAAATCTACAAGGACTCCAGCAGTGGTGCTGATCAAAGCCAATGAAACAAGCCAAAAGAACTACTTTCCTCACATCATGTAAAAAGAGGTGAACAGGTGCTGCATGTCTTCCAAAAACACCTTGACTTTCATGCTTACTTTATGTTTGATTTCAAGAAAAACCTTAAATTTTCAAAAACATTGCAACATTTTCAATGTTAGACTAATTAAACTGGTCGGCTGCCCCATTGAGTTTCAAAATCACACTCACAGCATAACTAATTTGCTGTCACATGTATTCAATCAGTTACATGATCTTGTGTTAGTTTGGATTTACATCCCTTCTTCTTACTTGAGTTGCATAAAGCTCTAAAAGTTCAAAGTTCTAAAATAAAAAACAAAACAGGGATTTGAAGTATAATCTGAATATAAGCTTGAGGCTAACTGCTAGGCATTCTGTCGACTTGTTTCTAAATACAAGCAATCATAAGCCAAGAAATAATTGGCTGCTCTTGTCCAGTTAATCCTTAACTACCAATTTCAAGGCCAACCAAAAAGTTTACAAGAAAATCACTGTGACATTCAAATGACAAGTTTTTCTTAAAAACTGATCCACTTGCATGATGCATGAAATAAACAAAAGCATTTTATAAAACATAAAACAATTTTACTTAAAGTCCTTGTCTCACGCGTTGTTAACCCTTATTACATGGTTAGAAGATGTTATAAGGATCCAAGAAGTACCTACCCCATAACAAATACACGATCCGTACTCAAAAACAGTTTAAATGAACGCGCCACTCACGATTCGCACCCGAAGAAACACTGCCATTTTGAACTTGCAGCGAACCCGGAAGTACAATTCATTCAGGAACCCAGGCCGAGAAAACGCCGTCAGTGCGACTGGAGCAGTGCCTGTACTGTTACCAGCCAGCAAACGGGGATAAAAAAAATCGACAGCGCGCCTTAATTTTGATAAAATCAAACTACGGACAATTTTATGGAATTTGCTGAAGAAATGTGGCGAATAAATTTTGACAGAAATTATTTTGCCAGACTCGGGACCGCAGCCTATCGGACCCGGTGCGGATCGAGACCAGACACTGGCGAACGGTAAATGCATGCGGTTGCAAGCTGTTTTGTCGAAGTAAAATGGTCAAATGATAAATGCTGCATATATTCAAAGGTAGTTTCAGACACTTGCATGAAATTACGGGCTGGTTAGTCCTGTGTCACACTGCTGGCCACAAACACAAAAAACACGAAAATTGAACAAAGTTTCTTTTTTGTAGCAACGTTTGTCAAAATGTATCAACGTTAAATCTTCACAAATTACAAAGTAGCCGATTGAACATGCCTTTCAGTTCAGCAAAAGTCGACATTGTAGGCGCCGCCAGAAATGAGACGATCGAAGTCCAACGGGAATTGTGAGCACATTTATCACTTAATGAGTAACAACTGCGAGGCTGAAATTTGGTGAACACTGCTAAATCGTGCAGAATAGTAAGTAAAGATATGTCTAACTAAATTTTACCGTAATTTGTTGGCGAAAACAATTTACACAAAGTTTTAAACTCGTAACTCATCCCGCTGTCCTCCAATATGGCCGACGCGATCCAAACAAAGTGACCCAAATTTCGCCACAAAACTTGCAATAACTTTACAGTGCTTGCCCCGATTTTGATACTTTTTCGATTTTTACTGAGTAGAATGTACTACCTTTCCGGTGATAGCAAAGTACTTTTTCAAAACGAGGAAAAAAATAAAACCAAAAAAAAATTGGTTCGACCCATATTGGTTCCTAGGTTCGACCGGCCTACGTAAGGAACTAAACACCAATGCTATTTTAACATACTAAATACGCGTAACTTTCCAAAAAAATCAACGACCACTAACTACAAACTATAAATACACTACATATGCAAACGAATCACGATATATTACTAATAAAACAAAATAATGAAGACTTTTCGAGAAAGCCATAGCACATTCAGTAACAAGGAAAAAATGGCGGCGTTCCGGACAAGTTCCTGAACTGATGAGCCGGAAATGTGGGTACGGAAATAACCGATGGCAACCGGTAATCATACGCTCAGAGAGAAGGGTCAAATACTGTTACAAAATCGCTTTTGGCAAGAAAGGCGAAAAGAGTATAAAGAAAGGGTGTCGAAAATAAGAATTTATGTAGTAAGTATTTTCGGATACTGGAACCACATGGGCAGTTTGCAACAAGGACTTTAAAGAAAGACCACTATTCTATCAATTAAGCAAGTTTATCCGTGAGCTTTAAAAGATGTCCAAAACCAACAGCTATACATTGTAGAAAATGAAGGAGATTGCACACGCTTATGATTGGAAGACACTTTTCTATGTAAATGTGAAACACACAAGTTATCAAGTGTTCCACACCATTTCACAGTTTTGCTCAAATTTCAGCCCACACCTCATGAAACAATATTTTCTGTTGCCAGATCACTGCCTATTTGCTGCATGGCTCATTAATTATAATGGTGAGGTTTTCTGACAGATGGCCCACAGACACCAACAGATTATTGTGGCAATATACATGACTGTCAATGCAGTTTTTGAACAGTCAGGGTATGATCATAGACAAAGGATATTTACTTGTCATTTCCTGCCATAGTTTCACTGCTGCAAAGGTCAAGGCTGCAAGGTCATCTTGCTAAACACATAAACACATAAACACTTCAAATAAATGGCATTGCCATAAGATCCTAATGCAAGATATTTTTGTGCCACATCTGACATTTGCAACTGTTTCCAAAATGAAGATTGGAGAGATTATGTTGATGAAAAACAATTTAGTAGTAAACAAGGGATTCATTTACTGAAGGTTAGTTTGAAACTGAAACAAGAAACTGTAAAAGTACAAAACACTTTCTCTCAGCTATTATGGATGTCAAAACACAAAGTACTGAATAGCATATCTTGTTAACAAGAATTGCTCTCTACTTTTTTACAGAGCTCAGAAACGAATTTGACATTGGAAACAAAATTCTTAACTACTGATTTATTGAAGTGGCAACTTGGGAGGCAATTTTGGTTGATCCTAATTTATTGTAAAAGATTTTTATGAATTCATACAAATGACACCGATGATATGACATGAATGGTTGATAAGAATTCACTCTAAGTGTTGAGATAATTTCTTATACAAGGTTTGTCATCAATCGTGATAATTTATCATTTCTTATTACTGATCGAGAAGTTTTGCATGAATGACGCTAAGAATGAAGATCAGACTGGTGTCACACTGACAATCATTAATCATCAGCTTAATCTAAATTCATAAAAAACAAAATGGAGATCCTCAGTAACATCACCAACTTAGGGCGTAATAGAGCAGGCAAGTAGACTTTTATGCTTTTACTATTTCATGACAGGTCCTAGCACGATTTTAAAGTTCGATACCACAGCAACCAGCATACAATCTTTTGAAAACTTACGGACATTCCCAACAATGAAGAAGGTTGGCGCTTGAAATTGGAAATTTAATAATTCGGGTGGGGAAAAAAGTTGCTTAACAAAAAATACCATTATTTGTATACGTGTACAAGAAGATAATATTGTACATGACCCAATAGAACCATTTCCCATCTTTAGCAGTAAAAGTGGGCATCTCCATTCACATTATGGAAAAGTGCATTGTTACTAAAACAGACCCAAAGGTACATTTTGGGAGCTAAAAATGTCGAGAGACAACAGCATTCAGACACTAGCACTTTTCAAAGGAGTATTCATCATATAAATCTGGCCACTGCGATGTTGAGGATTTAAAAGTGAAACTTAGGAAATTTGAAGAGTGGACGTTAAGTCGAACATGGCTGTCAAACCAGAGTAATTATTTTGCAAGAAAATTGGTCTGATATTACCAACAGAAGTTTGTGAAGACTACTGGGTTTAAAAAATTCAACCAAATCCTGATGGGGCACTAGTTAGTTTCTGAAGTACCGCATCTTCGGAACCACTTTTACTCACTGAATAACGGGCATCAAACTGATTCTCAAAATACAGAACAACTGTAAGTGGATATTGACGCTGATAGCAGATAGAAAAGTGAACAAATTTGTATCACAGTTCAATATTAACCCTTGCTTTGTAAAGTGACAAATTTTCTAATGAGTTGTTAGCAGAACAGATCAGAGTTGTTAATGAGATAAAACATTCATTACATCAAATATCAAATAATTTATATCAAATTGCACGGTCTCAAGTCAACCGTACCACCACAGTCTGCGTGAATATTAACTGTTCAGAATATTGAGCTGCACAACATTACTGTGGTCTATTCAGAACAGACAGGATTTCAGAGATTTTGAACAGCACGGGGATTAGCAAAAAGAAAGGGAACGTGCTGACAAGATGAAGACGCCACGTAATTCCGGAAATTGAATCTCGGTCTCTATTGTTGGAAGTGATAGATATGTAGTTGAGCTTAATTCGATCTGCTAAAGTCTTTTGTGACTGGTTTGTGATTGGTCAGCCGTGCGTTAAGAAAGAACTATTAATAATTGGGATAAATATTGTATTTCAATTTGGAGAGGGATTACTTTCCGGATTAAAGAGCTGTTCATTTGTGGGCAAATATCGTTCTGACAACTGTCCTGGGTAGAATTAGGAGATAATACAGGCTGGTCTGTGGTTAAAAATGTGTCCATCACAGACATTTTAAAACTCAGCTGTGTTAATTAAGACAGTCACATCATCAATAAGTAAAATAGATAAAAGCCATTGTAACTCATGCAGTGCAGCCAGAAACGAGTATTTATAGAACGAAACAAAGGTGATCTGACAAAACAGTAGTCTCAACGTCATGTCCACAAATTACATTATCAGTAAAAATTACAGTATAAGGGCAGTACAATTCTAATTACAGAATAGCTTAGTCATCTTACTAGCTTTCCTGTCAATTCACATTCATAATCTCAGTTATAACAGAAGACTACTCGGACCATGAATTAAGCTTCTGCCCAGCTGTCATGACAGAGAATTCATGGTCATTTTGTCTAAATACTTTTGGCTAGTACCAATGTCACTCTGTTCTCATTCTTCCTGAAACGCCAATGTTTAACTTTGTACTCACTCTCGAAATTTTGAGAAATAGCACATTTAGCTTTGTTTAATTATGGGTTTAGTAAAACCCTCGCCAACAACCCCACTGGCGAGAATAGGTTCAGGTAGTGTCAACTGTCATAGCTGGAAGTTGACAAATACAAAATGAAGCTGGTTGCGAGTACAATTCCCCTTTTCTTGCATTCAGGCCATGAACAAAAATTTCATCCTATGTGTCCGCAACCACAAGTGAGTAAAAAGCCCTACCTGAACAGGTGAAAGACAGGGGACCAGTTCAAATATTTACACTCACCCCCTGATGAGAACAGGTGGTCTCGGACCAAACCATTAGGTAGTGCTTATTGTAAGGTTGAGGGCAGTTCACCACACAAAATTTTATTTTCAGGTTTGAACACAAACAAAAAACTGCATATCAAAAGACCCCATAAGGCTTTTATGAGTGCAAACGATAACCAGTCATATTCTTTATCTGAAATAATGGCCTTATCACAGAAAATATAGAAAATTGTGCATAAAAAGAAAATACAGAAAATTGTGAGTGTACTGGTATAAGTCATTCTTTGGTTTCATCTATTCATTTGACAAGCTGAGTCAGCTGAGCAACTTCAAAGAATCCTGAACAACAAATACAGAGGTCAAAAAATAAACACGAAGTCGGTGAAGTCGCACCTGCTCGGTCACATTGAAGACAATGTCAAGCTAATAAAAAATATGCATGAATCTGGTAAAATATTGTGACTATTGTGAACACTTTAACACATATGATTGAAATTTCATTTTTTCGTTTTCCCATAAAAGACGACCCCAAAGTAACATTTTAAACCAACATCAAATTCTACAATATTGCGAAAATTGTGAGCAAAGTTAGAAGCTTTAAGATGAGAAAAAACAATAATTATAGTAATTATATTTCCGAAGATATTATCCCTAATGTGTCAGTTCACATTCTTCAGAAGATACATGGGTAAGACTTGTATTTATGTGTGTAAGTTTAAACATGGCGATATCCAGCAGGAAGAGATTAATTATTTGTCATCAAACAGTGTCATATGGAGTTAGATAACAAAACAAAATGCAAACTTTATCAAAACTAATAGCTGACCCAAAGTAATACTCAAGACTTGAGAATTTTTTTCTAAAAACATAAGCCTTTTTTCTACCATAACTGGAGGAAATTTGCTTCTAACTTATTGTCTAACCAAGCTTTTCACATCCCTGTAACAGAGTCTCATAATCAAAATTCAGGACCATGTGTCATGGAGTAGCGGATAAAATCAAATACAACTACGCAATATCAAGTCGGGAGTTCATTTAGATACCCTCCCGAGTGTTCATAAATGGGCAAAAACAAGTACTGGCCCCCGGCAATGATCATTAGTAACTGGTATTTTGAGGACAATCAATGCATTAGTAGTAGAAAGTCAGGTCAATGAATCATTTGTACATGATTTCTCTCTCAGATCAGACTGGTGAAGGACAAGAAAAACAAGAAAAACTAGAAAAAGCAATGTCCAGTTTGAAAATGAAAACTGTTAAAAAATAATAAAATATGTTCAACAGATGCTTTCCACTAAAACATGATAGTCACATTGCTTCAAATTCCTAACTATTTTGTCTTACAGTTGGGTAGACTACCAGAACAGAAGGCTCAATAAAAATTGCCAAAAGTCCCCCTATTTATCATCTGGAAAGACTACAAACAGCAGGCTGGCTCTGGCTGAGCAGCAAGGGTAGGGTGTCAAGGAATAAGGGTAATGCACTGTCACTAGAGACAGCTGGCACATTTTCAGATTGCCGTTCCTTGACAAATAATTAACCAATCAGTACTTTCTAGCAGATGCATATTTTTACATCTCTTTTCTCCAACGGGCCACGAATCTTACAAAGTTTGTGAGAAAATTTTCAATCCCAGTCCACCCAATTGCCCAAATAACACATAAGGTCCTTGTTGAACATCAATCAAATGTGCTAACTCAGGTGATACCAATTGTTAGAAATCATTCAATTACCAGCCAGCCCCCTAATAGGCCATAAGTCATTTCATTAGCTCTCATTCTAGCTAGCCTAGAGACAAGCTTTTGTGAACCAATCAAAGATGAGAAAGGGAGATATTACAATTCCAGTTCACTTGAAACTTTGTAGAAGCACCATTAAGTAAATTTGATTAAGACATGTTTAATGAAATATGACATTTGTCATGCTGGAAAAACTATAGAATATCTATTCAGGATGGAATATGGTGAGCAAGTGAAATGGTTAATACTAAATAAATTGTTCGATCGGTTTTATGTAATGCAAAAATGCTACCAACAGACAAAATTTTGGGAAATTGTAGACATTCACACCAATGTTAGGAATTTTTGAAGAACAAAAAACACAAGTCTTTTAATTTTTGTCTGAAATTGGAGGGATAGCATAGTAACCATGGTATTAATTGTTAAGAACAGTTGCCTTCAACATATGACAATATGTCACAAGAAGGTGAATTGACCCTTGCAATCAAAACTTTTACTAAAAAACAGGACTTTAAAAGGGCAAGAAAAAAATCTAACTCAGACTGACACACTTCAGAAGTGTTTACAAAACAAATGACCAACCAAAAGTGTATCATTGCTATGGAAACCATTAAGTCAAACTTATGGGGAAAACTCATTTTAGACAAAGAAAAATTCCAGTTCTTTGAAAGACCAAATTCATTTCCGATCTAAGGAACAATTATTTTAGTTCAATTTTAAATAGGCAAGTGGTCTAAACCAAGATTTAATTCTTTCAAAGAAACGAGAGTTCATAGCCACTTTAATTTTAATTACTAGTATAATGGCAGACTATGAACTTAACACGCTGAATATTTACACTATTGAATACTGCTAACTGCTACTCACATGTATCCAAGCCAAGTCCTTCCTTAACCATCGCACCAAGAAATATAACGGCTATCGTCCACACCACGTTGTAATACTCCATTTCGTTGGCTGGTCACTTCATTACCTTAGAATGGTTCCATGCAGTGTGACAACCTGTAACAGAGTGTAACTCTTGTTAACATTATGCAAGGAAACCACACACAGAATGTAATGATTGGCCAATCAATAAGATTAAACACACTCTTTGTGACTGGAGATGGAAAAGCAGCCTGCATGAGCCAAAGGTCAGCTACCTGAAAGGATTCACAACACGCATAATGAAACCCAACTAGGGATGTCGAATCTAACTAATTCCTCGAAGAGACAGTTGGACCCATGAGGCCGATCTTTCAAATGAAACCGTAACAATGTCAATGGGAAATATAACACGATACAATAATGACTGACCACAGTCTCTGGACTAATTTGCTGACATGTCAAAAAGAAATTAGTTTCCTTTTAAACACATGGGCAAGTCAGCTGTGAAGGAGCAATGGAGTCCCAAAAGACTCATCTCTCACCATGACAACACGACTGTCATTCTTCACAGCAGGTTTCTATTGTGGTGAATAAACTGCATGCATACTTAAATTAAATGAAATGGCTGAAGATAGATTACCCCTCATCCTTGGAAAAATCTTGGCGCTAATGAAACACCAGGGTATGAAAGGCAAGGGTTATGAAATGCAAGGGGTAATGAATGGCAGATCAATCACAAGGCTGACCCGCCTTATCAATCCCTGATCCAGTACAACAGGCCAAGCTCCACCCAATCTTTAGTAAGGGAAAAACGCTTAGATTTGGAACAAAGACTAAAACTGCCATGTTTCTATATTTCAAAGAGTTTGTACTTTGTTAAAAATGTTAAAACTTAGTGAATTTTATTTGACAAAAGTTAATATTGTACACTTAGCCATGCACGTATGAACTGTACATCTCGATTGGAACTAAATAATTTCTACAAAAAAATGAAAGTAATGGGTTCCCGTGTATTTCTCTCGGGATCCAATACACGTAGTCAGATGACTGAGCTCAGCAAAAACAACCATATCGTGACTTGCTTGCTTTCCCTTAAAGCCAAATGCTGGCCCTTGTTCAATTTAGCATCTTTTTCTGCAATACTGAATCTATTCTAAAGCTCTTTTCACTATATAACAAACCCAATTAGACATTGTTAAAATATGGCTGGTAGGCAGTATCATGAAATGCTACCACAGTTAGACTCGATACAAACACATAATTAATTTTGTTCCCACTTACTGATTTTGGACTTAAGTACTAATCACATCAATGTCGTTAAAACTGATTTAAAGGTTCCAACTTTCGTTCTGTATTCTTGTTTTAAACCTTATAACTGCAGCACAGCTGTAACCATTCTGTGATGGTGGTTTAGCGAGACCTTATAACCCATGTAATTTCCCTATCCTAAATTGTAGAGACCGCCTTAAATTGGGGAATTTTTTGCAGTATATAATACATAATATGCTGAAACTATTCACAAGGTTTCATAACTGTGAAATATGTACACATACCTATTGATCAACACTCAAAATTGTGCATGTTAATTCCACTGCTTAGGGATTTAACAGGGTTTTACTTAATAGAGGAATCCCCACAAAATGCCTCACACAGCCAGAATCTGATAAGTATGGTTTAAAGGATAATGGTAATGGTTAATTATGCTTTCAGAATTACTGAGGACAGCTCCTCACCATCAAAGATTAGCCTTAACTATTTGCCAAGTGAGGGTAACTCCTACTTTCAATCACAAGTTCAAGCAGGTCTAAGAAAGTTGCAGAAAGAAACTATGAATGTTGAAAGGACAACGCAAAGGTAAGATATTACAGATTGCGTCACATCCACATGCCATTTCCCTCACCCACGGTCATGGCCACTGACAAGAATTTCCCACTCTCCTTTAATAGAGAGGCAACAAGACAAAGTCCTGAATAAAACACTCCACAAGCAGTACATTTAGTCCCAACCTCCAGCAAACCTCCAATGGGCATACCTTGCCAATTTTCAGCAGGAGTAAACTGATCAATCTGTGCCTACTCCACAAAACTTCAACCGCGCCATGTGGTGTGCGACATCACAAGCAGGGCCCATTCAATCCACATGAGAGTCACCACAGTCACTGGCACCTTCCTAACACCTAAGTGCAGTCTACACAGTATCAGTGGCTCTTTTTTCTCCTACCTGGCTTAGCCAATCATAATCCCATCTTACACATCTTAGTGATAAGTTATATTTGCAGTCCACTATTAGCAGGTTAATTCTATTTACTTTTCCTGACCCTACATGAATTTTCTCCCCAACGCCCAAAGAATTACATACAAAGATCACAAAAGGTGAGAAAGGTGAGCAACCCCAATATCAAATGGAACTATCTGCCTATGAAATTTAATTCCCAAATGACTTAGTACACAAGCAGACAGCAATCATGGCGACATAATAACATCTCAGCACAATACAACAGGATTAGACTAGTGCCACTGTGGCTACTGGCTATGTAGAGGAGGATTATGGGATAGAAACATGTCTGTCTAGTAGGAAGTAATTCAATCCAGGAATAAACAGTTGGTTACAATTACAATTTGCTCATGAGATAATCTCTTAAAATTGATATTCCCTGCTGCTATATATAAATATTGAACAGACATATCATTTGAGGTCACCCAGATATTGAATCAATGAGAACATTCAACAGTGCTTTACCACATTTCAAGATTTTTACAAAAAGAACAAATCCCTCAAAATGGACTTGATCATTTTCCATAACGATAGCAAGGCTAGTTTTGGTATGTGCCCACTGTGTGCACATCAGGGTTATCACTGTTTCAAACATTTCCACTAGAGAGGGCAATTGAAACAATAACATTTCTCCATTTGGGAGAGCTAGAAATTAATTGTTTTGCTCAAGGTAGGAGCTTGTCCCAACCCTAGAAACAGACAGTATTATTGACCTTCTCAAATTCAAGAACAACTGGGAAGGTGGCAGAATTTTCCACACTGCAGAGAGAAAATGTATTGAGATTTTACTGTATTCAGGGGAGACAATTGCTTCTCAAAAAGCAGGACTGTCGTAAGTGGTTGTTACCTGAATTAACTACATCTCTATACTAGAGAGGGCAGCAGTGTTTTACACAGATAAACATCAGTTTGCAACTATGATAAGACTTCACCTATTTAGCAGACAATATGGTGGACAAGCTTAATTTTATTTTCTCAATTTTTCCACAAAAACCTTGTATTAGAAAACTTTGGTGCATTAATGGTTCAGTTTGTTCTATGCAGACGTCATAAAACAGTATTTGTAAAGTTGCCATTGTTTGCAGCAACATAATCAGCCTTAGAAACACAGAGAAATGTCACTTCTTTGTTGTCCAAACTATATGGAGAATTATCAAGCATATCTTAAACGAAAAAAATGAGAAAACAAAAATTCCACTTTCCGCCATATAATGTCGTAAATGAGAGACGCTAAACCATAATCGGTTATCAAACATGAGTGTAAATTTTCCGATACCTAACGGGGTAAACACTGTGTTATGATTAACAAAATTATTAATAAGCAAACCAGTTATCCGTTCACAACAAACACTGGACACTGTATCGGAATGTGTGGATACATCGGGCTTATTATAAGAAAATTGATTTGATCCAAGCAGCAGTACACATAGTGTTATCTAAGATTTACTAGTGTCAATCAATACAATGTAACAGTAGGAAACCCATCTTGTATCTAGGGTAGACATGTAGACATCCTGCTACCAGGCAGTATACAACCATTCAAGATTGTATACTAGGTATTATGTTTGTCTTAATCTATTTAAACAATGATGGTAAGCAAAATTAAAAATTGATTATTCAGACTTACAGGCCACACTTAAATGTTATCAATTGATGGATAGATTTTTTCCGAGCACTAGCTTAGCCCATCAGCACACATTAGATGAAAGAAGTCTAGCTGTTTTAACCAACTCTTGCGTATTTTTTGTTAATATTGTTGAAATAAAACCAGGAAAATTTGATGAACGCCAAAATCATTCATGTTCCAGTTTATAGAATCTAGAAAAATTCAATTTCTGGTAGAATATCGGTGTCTCAAATTCTAGAGAGTGTACCAAACTCGAGAATTTTCATCCTACTACATGGAAAAATGCCACTTGACAATGAGAAGGCAGTCAACATTTAACTACACTCCCTCTGTAACGCTCACAAACACACGTTTCAAGACTGGAAAATAGAGAATACAGAAGTATGGTTGTGCCAAAATACAAGAAATTTACGCACTTAAACAGTATTAGAGCACATTTCATAGTTCACTCTATCAGTCCAGGGTCGGTTCACACCTCTAAGAATTTGATTGGAGGATGCCTTCCAGCTCACACGCCAATCGAATGACTTAGTCCATTGACCCACTGAACTGGCACACAGGGCGAGTCAATTAACTGCAGTCATATTCCACAAATCTTACTTACTAGAGAAATACGCCCACCCAGTACCCAGTCATACACAGAAGCCATGGGCAAATATGACACCAGACCACACTAGAGGTATTAATACATCCACTAACCCATTTGATGACAACAATCAATAAGCTAAATGTGAATATATTGTCCACATCACTGGGACTCCATGGTCATTATCACCATCCTTAGCCAGGGGTGGTCAGCAATAATCACATTACACCCAGACACCCTGCCAATACACCCATCTGTTCACTGGCTTCTTCACCCAATAACAAAAGGAAACCCCCATGGCAGACAACTTAGAAATTCAAGATGGATCAGAGTAGCACTACCACAGACTAAAGATCTCAGCTGATATACCAATACTGGGAAGCCAATGTCTCTCACAACAGCTTACACCAACATCTCGCCAATTTAGGACAGTGTGGCAGACAAGTAAAATTTTAATTTCTCATTTCTTCACAAAAGATTGAGTAGCATCAAACCAAGCATTATCGTCATGTTCAAGAGCCTAGATATCTTTAGAAAATATCTTGAAAAATTGTTGGCATTACACAACAATTTTAGAAAGACCTTGGAAAAAGGTAACTTGGAAATTGGTGAGATTATGTCACAATATGGTATAATTTTCACACACAGGTTTATTCCTTCTAGTTTCCTATAGCACTGTATACAATCAGTGCATATAAAGTCTAATTAAAAGACACAAAAACAGTATGAGAAATGCACCATAAGTCTTCTAACTTGTCTTCAAATTTCTCTTGATACTCCACCATTTCAATGAAAAACACATTACTGTTTTGGCTCATCTTCTTTCTGCTAAAACGCAGTTTTGCTGAATGCTGCACAAAGGTTGACTACAAACTCACTAGATGGCGCTAATAAATGAAGATCCCTCTTCTTGCAACAAAACAGATGAGGGCAGAAAGGAGTTCTTCAGCTCGGGGACAGTCATGTGAGATTGAACTCATGCGATTTACCTGAACTCAGGCATTTCAATGGAAAGGCTTCCTGCTTCGCTTGAGACCCCAGGTGAATTTCAAGTTTGCTATTTATCACCAGTTCAAAACAGCTTTCATGCAGGTAAACAGGCATTGTGCAACATGAAACACAGACCTCAGGCTAGTCTATATGATACCTATTCACAACCCATGTAATAAACAAACAAGGTGAAAATACAGCAAATGCAAGGAAAGCACATTGCAATATCGACCTGAATAACTGTTCGCTACAATAGCCACTAGAAAATTAAACAATTTCTTTCAGGGATTTCTATTAATGGTCAATACTTACATTTTACACAGTTTACAAATATAGGGATTACCTCTAGGGTGCAAGTATTTCAAGTGATGAAAGAAGAAAAATATAACTACAAATTTGTTATCAATGCCATACAGTAACGAGTCACAAATTTTGGACAAAGCTAATTAGCAAAATTATCTTTTTTCATGTCCAAGTACAACATAGTTGTGAACGCCTGCCATTTTTCAAAACATGTTCAGATGATAGCTATGGAACAGAACTTGAATACCGTTAAGTATTAATTTGAACCTACATATCTTTTATGAAAAAACGAGAAAATAAAATAGATTTCACTTGTCCATCATATCGTGTCCTAAATAGATGAGATTCGGTTGAACTATTTTTCTTTGAGATCACCCTAATCTAATAAAGCAATGCATGAATCAGCCAGAGAGACTATTAAACTCCACATTTACATCAAAAGAAAGTGAACCACCACAATACACGACACAAAAAGTGTTACAAAGATGGATCTACCACCAGATGATGAATAAGATCCTTATGAATGGCGTGTTTAAGAAATGATTAAAATAGCCTTCGCTCTCTATGGTTTAAGTGCAAAATCTTTGAAGTAATAAACGGCAAAGAAGTCATTTTAATGCTTTGAATAGCCATACCCTGACAAGGTGACTTTTGTTAGCACTGTCTGGTCATGTTCATCACAAGTGGTTGGTCAGAATATGAATACGGTAGCATTTTGCGTGTTAGAGCTACGATAATTACTCACAGGATAGCAGACACAACACCTTAGGCTTGTTTTAAGGGCGTAAGCTCCATTCTGATCAAATTACACATTTGCCTTTTTAAAAGATTCAACATCTACCCCTCATCTGTAAATTTTTAAGAAAAAACATTCATTTGGCATAGATACGAAAAATATTCTTTTGGATGAGATGTCCGTCACACAACCATCAGTAAATCACGAAAAGGGCTCAAAACATTTTTGTAATCTGAGAAAATATATTTATAAACTCCAAAAACGAAATCGGTATTTTACAACAGAAATTATTGTGTCCCAAAAATGGGAAAGTGAGTTATTAACCGACTGACCTCCTCAACTCCGAGGATTGAGAAAAGATTGAAAATAAATATTTTAAGGATGGCCTCACCTATACAGAGTCTAGTAACAAAATTACAATTGAAAAAGTTTTGACACTAAATTGCTCAGAAACACAGGAGCCAATCAAAACAGACCTGTTATAATCTGGAGCACCTGAAGACAGTCACATATGAGTGAAGCAGCTTTCAACATTACCTGTCTACCTGACACCCCACTGTGAAATGAAGTGGGGAAATGGAGCTATGGTGCACCTATAAGTGATTGCACAGCAGAATAGGATATGGCGATGTATTTATGGGTTGTCTACATGAGGAATTAAACTTGAATGACATGGCTATAATGGATACACTGAGCAAGTGTTAAGTAAACTGGCACAGTACAATGGCGGTGTTTTGCCGATCTGAGCCGTTCACACGTCGTTATGCAATATTTTCGCAAAATGATTTCTGCATGACTTCAAATCACCGAGTTGGACAGTCTAAAGAGAATCAATGTTGAGGCCACATCGATCAATTAATTACCATCCGCTAAATGATGGCGACTACTGGCAAAATCCTCAAGATGACAAAATTGAGAGAACAAGTGGAAACATCCTAGATGCCACAAAATAAAACAGTTGCCCATTCTTCCAAATTAGCTGATTGTTCTCAATATTAAACACCTCCCGGTCAATGAGGAGTCGAGGAATCGACGTCCACTAGATGTGTTAAGAGAGCAACAGTCCCCGAGCGTGAAATGTGCGCATTCAGAAAGTCACATGGAATCCTTGGCCATATCCAGTCTCCAGCAGAATTCCATTTATCTGGTCTAACCTTCTTCAGTACCACCTGATGAGAATTAAAGCAGCTCCACCTAGTGAACAACAAGTCACCCACAAGGTCATGGCCGTTGGATAGCATCCTGTCAAATATGGCTTCCAAATGTGAGTTTCCAGATAATGGCTCATTACCGTACACAGTAAAATCTCACTAATTTTAGACAAACATAATAGGAAAATTTTTATTTCTTTTTCACGAGACTATTTCTGGCGGTATCAACCTTAAAATCTCAAAAACTTAATTTGCTTAAGTTACCGAGTTTGTCATTGATAAACCACGCTAAGAACATAATTCATTAATCCACAAAATTCTGTTCTAAATGTGAGTTTTTACCATTACGCTTTAAGCAGGCAAGATGGTAGAACAGGAAAAGAAAGCTGAACATCTCAAGTCTCAACTGACTTAAAAACCTCAATCTACCAAAGCAACACGTAACCATGGAAATATTAGATCAGGTGAAAGGACAACTAGTACCCCTCATGTGTCAGGGCACAGATCAAGAAATCTCATATGAGAATTTGGCTAAAATCTGTATTGCTTTCAGTACAGTAATTTATAGCAACCTGCAAATTCCAACTTGCTCAGTTCCAAATCAAATAACAATGCATCCTAAATAACAATGCAATTTAAATAACAAAGCATCCTAAATAACAATGCAATCTAAATAACAATGTAACCTAAATAACAATGATTCCTAAATAATAATGCATCCAAAATAACGATACATCTTAAATAACAAAGCATCCTAAATAACAATGCAATCTAAATAACAATGTAACCTAAATAACAATGATTCCTAAATAATAATGCATCCAAAATAACGATACATCTTAAATAACAATGCAATCTAAATAACAATGCATCCTACATAACAATGCATCATAAATAACATCGTAACCTAAATAACAATGTAACCCAAATAACAACGCTTCCTAAATAAGAATGCATCCTAAATAACAATGCATCTTAAATAACAATGCTTCCTAAATAAAANTAATGCATCCTAAATAACAATGCATCTTAAATAACAAAGGCTTCCTAAATACCAATGCTTCCTAAATAACAATGCAATCTAAATAACAATGCATCCTACATAACAATGCATCATAAATAACATCGTAACCTAAATTACAATGTAACCCAAATAACAAAGCTTCCTAAATAAGAATGCATCCTAAATAACAATGCATCTTAAATAACAATGTTTCCTAAATAACAATGTTTCCTAAATAACAATGCTTCCTAAATAACAATGCTTCCTAAATAACAATGCTTCCTAAATAACAATGCTTCCTAAATAACAATGCATCCAAAATAACAATGCAACCTAAATAACGATATAACCTAAATAACACTGCATCCTAAATAAGAATGCCACCTAAATAACAATGTAACCTAAATAACAATGCTTCCTAAATAATTTGGTTCCCCCAAGCCCCAGTAACACTCCTAATGAGAGTGCAATAACATCTCACCAATTTAGGAGACACTTTGGCAGAGAAGTGAAATCTTCTCATTTTTGGAATGTTCAAGTTCTATGTGCTACTAGTTGCCATTAAAAACATTTTGAAAATCTTTGGGTATCCAAAACGTCAGAAGCCCTTGAAAAATGAACCGGGGTCCTTTTGGCAACTGTTATTGTCCGAAATAGGCGAGATTTTACCATAGTCTAGGTACAGCCGATTCGGTTTCAAAGCAGGGGTCTAATTAAAAAAACAATGTTTTCACATTGAAAATTTCCAAAGCTGGTGGCAGTCTATGCTTTTGTCAGAAGAAATCTAACTTGTGTGAACTCTGAGGGAAAGAAATAACCTAGCAGCACCTAGTGACACCAGACTGTTTGGAGATCTAATGAAAATAGTTCCATTCAACATCTTCAACAACTCAAGAACAGTTGCCAGGCAACAAACCAGTCTTAGTTGGTGCTTAACAATTACCAGGGAAGTCAAATATAAAACAGAATTCCTTCAACAATTCCCTTAACGACTGTCGACCTATGCTCTCAACCTTGAACATGGACTGGAGAGGAATATTATTGACTTGCACCGTCTAGCAGAGCCTATGATTGTTTTTTGAGATAAGATTTCTCAATCCCAAGGGACCTATTGCATGTCTGATGCCAGAAGTACAGGTTGAATGTATTAAACTGTTAAAATGTGCTGCGCGCCTATTAACCCGCCTTCCGTCACAAAAAACAACTTCTGATTTAGACCACTTACAGTTGTGAAATTGGTCTCAAAATTGTTACCTCGTCAAACTGGAGGCGATTACAGGCTTCGAAAGAACTGACAGTTCGCTGTTGGTCGAGGCTAGTCTCTACAAGTAGACTTCTCGATGCGTGTCATGCGCTGAGAATGGTCCCAATGAATAACAACTGCCAACAGATGATGTGCTGAACAGACTTAAAATATTGGCGACCTGCCTCTTCTTAGCAAACTTAGAAATTGTATCTCCTCTAAAGAACGAGTGGAGGTCAATTTTCTAGTGTTAAGTGGTTTAAATCAGAAGTTCACTTCAGGTTTAAAGCCACTTTAAATCCTGAACATTTTCTAAGAAACACGGTGAAAAATGATGTCACCAATATACCCAGGTCCATCAAAACACGAAACAATTGAATTATGGGATTGAATTCTGCGTCTCCGTTTCAACAGTGAAGCCTCTTGACCTCAAATGCAAGCTAAAGTCTTCCAGTCTTATAGTCGTCAGCTGGGCATGTGTGGACAAACATTAGACCAGCAGTCAGAGAAACTTGTAAAAATGCAAAACCACACAACACTTTGCGAGATATCGCCATGCGTTACAAGAGAAGTACGTGATCACACAAGCTTCCTTCGAGAGAACCATGCGTTTACAGAACTCAACCCAGCTCCCTGACACTCAACTTACCCAGAACAACAATTAATTGTCTGCTGAGGAACTGAATAGTAATTACTAGAGGATCTATAAACAGGATATATTGGATTTTCACACCTTATACTGTCATGCTGGTCAAAGACTGGAGCTGATGACCACCAGCTTAGCTGGACACCATGCAATCAATGCCCAAACAAAGAATCAGAACCGCAGGTCAAAACAATTGACAGGAGTGACTTAACAATAAAGGTCAATGGAAGCCAGTCAAGTAGCAATTATTAATTATTCAAAAGAAATCAGCTTATTAGTTATTTTTAATTAACAGAGCAGTAAAATACAGTAATAAGATAATTTGAATGGTGAGCAATGCAGACTGAACACAGGAACCCAAGCAATTCCTGTCAAATAAAAATTCAAGCTGAAATTGAATTTTCTTGATTATACACGACTCATCGTTCTCACAATCATGAATTTGGGCCCCACTTTTCAAATCCAAGATAAGTCCCTGATTGGATTTGGGAGGATTTTGACATTCTTCAAATTTTTCGAATACTGGACAATGAAATCGACTTCACAGTTCATAAAATTGTAGAAATGACTGCTCACATAATGTTTTCATTCCTCTCCATAACATCAATTTGAAGGATCATTGGCTGAATTCAATTCTTGAATTTGAGGCCGCCAATATTCGTAATCTCTAAAATATTGCACAAAATCCAACCTTGACCAAAATAATTAAGTTTTTAACTGCTCAAACTGGACACTTTGTACTCAGTAGCCTTGTGAGAGTACTAAAAAGCCATTCTCTTGATCCTACCAATTTTTAATTCTGTTGCACGCATGATCAGCTGTGGGGCCAGGGTTGAAACATACTTTCTTTCATTTGCAGACTTTCCGAGACATTGGACATTTGTTATTGAATTGTTTGAATAACCCACTACACAACAGTGGTAAATTGACAGGATGACAGGCGAAAACTTTTAATACAATGAGATATTTGCCAGTGTATTAGAATACACTGGCAAATATCTCATTGTATTAAATCCGTACAAGAACACCTAATTTTGTCTAGCAATCCCCCTACTGCCACCTAGTGACAAGGTATTCCAACATATCACCTTAGTATTGGAAAATGACAATTAAAAGGCTATAGATTCCGTAATTCATTTACATAAACTCCAATAAATTAGTACGTCAAATGAGTGTATCACATCAACAGCTAATTGTGAGTACTTCTTAAATAACCTGTCACTTCAAAATGAGCGACTTAATGTGATCAGATTAATTTAGCAATTCGTTTTAACCTTAAAGAAACTTTATGGCTTAATCTACCAAGAAAATTGCACTTCTGAGTGGTTAGTTTTGAAGAACTATACTCGACATGAAAATACTTTTCTTCAAGTTAACGGTAAACATAGTTTAGCCACAGTATCATAGAATACAGCAAAAGAAGATCTGCGAAACAAGTGTTTGCATGTTAAAATCAGCCGTATTCTAAAAGCAATTGATGCAAAATCGCATTATACGTTAAAAACTCATCAATTTAGGACAAAATATGGCCGACAATTGAGATTTTATTTTATCGTTTCCAAGTAACGTAAGTAACATCAAGTTAAATGATTTTCCACTATCAAGTTAAATGATTTTCTATCGGTCAAGTTTTATGGTCAAGTTTTGAA
Source organism: Phoronis australis (assembly GCA_002633005.1). NCBI lineage: Eukaryota > Metazoa > Phoronida > Phoronidae > Phoronis > Phoronis australis. The sequence goes on along the minus strand of NMRA01000738.1, from coordinate 89,755 downwards.
AAGTTGTGGGGATTCACAACCAAATTAGAAGACTATGAAACATGAAAAGGGAATTGTTGATGATTATTATCGTCTGCTTTTACCAGAGAAAATACATTTTCAAACCTAAGTGGACCACTTAGGTAGGAATACCTTAAAAAGTAAGCGAAATACCTCAACAAGTTTGTAAATCTAATCCTCAAAGTTGAGTACAGCAATCCAACTCAATAATATACTGAGGTACGAAACAATGCCGCAACTCGTCAAACACTGACCAAGCAAACACACCTGGCGGAATCGACAAAGAATTTCACCCAGTTCACAGAGCGTGCAGGTAAGTTATTTCAGGTATCCAGGTAAGAATTTCTAACAGTGATACATGCTCAAAATACACCAGACGATCTTCAAGACAAATGATCAGTCAAAGAACCAGTCTGTTCTCTGATAGACGACGCAAACTGGATACTCCAGTTCAAATTTGAGTGATGAGAACAGGAATTGATAACATTTGGAACAAAAACTACTGAAATTGTCCGCTTATTTCATACAAAAATAAAATTGTAATTATTTATTTCTTTTTTCAAGAGATGATTATTTAACTACAAATAATGGGAACTTTACCAAATTTTGTTTTGAAGTCTAAACAGTTCAAAGCATGAAAGTAATAGATCAAATTTTTGTTATAATTTATTTTTTGTGAAGAAAATTTAATGAATAGAATTTTACTTGTCAGCCATATAATGAGCTGAAGATTCACTGGGGTTCAAGAGTAAGCCCAAGGAGTAGGAAACAATTGCTGTCGGTCGTATAATTGAGAAACCTTTCATTAACGAAACTACGCTGAATGCTAATTGGTCAAAACAATAGAACTGATGAGTTTGAAACATACCGTTTACATTTCCAGCAAGACTGCAAATCATCACCGGAGATCGCTCTCGTTCCCATCTTAAAGTTTGCACTAGCCAACAATAAATGTACCCAAGAAATGACAAAGCTTTGTTTCAGTAACTGAGAGAAAAAAATCTATATGGCTTACAGCAAACAAGTAGGAATTATGACGTCTGCATCCCGCGTAATCCTGCATTGAGCCTTTAATTTGCAGACTTATGTTTCCAACCCAGGGACCATCCATAATATCTCCAACATCCCCAACTGTTAATAAGGGATTATGGGAAAATCTCGCTAATTTAGGATACATTATGGCGGACACGTGAAATTTTAATTTCCTTCTTTTTCCAGAAAGATTTCTAGCACCTTTCCAGGCTCAGGTTCTGAACTTCCATAGCAACCACCAGACAATGTTTTGGATTTCACAACAATGTTAGACGCAAATTATAAAGCGAAAAAGAAATAACTATCAAACTTACTTTTAACTAAATTTGGTAACATCTTATCTTAAGCAAATCAAGCATGCGGCAGCCCAATTTTCTTTAACTTTATGAGTCTGTAAAACTTACAAGATCAATTGTTCAGTCGTCTACCGTACATAGATCCAATGTTACTACACACCAATTGTTCAGTCGTCTACCGTACATAGATCCAATGTTACTACACATCAATTGTTCAGTCGTCTACCGTACATAGATCCAATGTTACTACACACCAATTGTTCAGTCGTCTACCGTACATAGATCCAATGTTACTACACATCAATTAAAAAGGTAATAATTACACATCCCCGTATAGCTGTGATACGGCAATACTCCGGTATTTTGCACAAAAATAATTGCCAAAATTGCTTTTTCTCCAACAAATAACAAAAACAAAGCATGTTTGAAAAAGCTTGAAGGCACAGAGCCGGATATTACGGATAGTTCATCGAATCTGAAATAGGATCAAAAGCGCATTGCACAAACTCAGCACACTATCAGACCCATAGCTACTGTGTTGATGAATATCCTTCACTTTGGCTTATACAGTGTCTTAAACCTAACTCAAAAAGGATGTTGGTATTGAAGTGTCATCATCTTGACACAGCCAACACAGACACGTTTGAGCTTGTTCACACAAGCACCTCACAAGACTTAGTCCAAGGTGATGTCTGTTCATGGTGTCATGTGCTACAATCTACTGGGTCCTCTGTTAATAAATGGAATGCACAGACCAGTACCCTGATGTGAGAAGGTTTGTCTACCGTATCATGTTTGTAACTTATCAATCATAATTGTTCAACCTTGGGCCTATGCCTTTAACACTTGGACAAACCCTCGCAACTAATTTCAATTCAAACATAGGATAAGCACATGTCATTGCTTTGCAAGAGCTAATACATTGGTGAAGAAAGTTGTCAAACTGTGAGCCTCAATTCTGACAGAAACTCTATGGATTAATTATCAAAAACACATTTGAAAGCACCTAGCACTCTACCAGCACATTCATTAATAGCCCATTAACAAATTAAAACAAAACTACATACATCAATAACACAAGAAGAGAGACAGTCTGTCTCAAACATAACATATAGCAATCAGTGGTAGTCTGCCAGTCATTGTTAAAGTACACAAGCCATAAAAAGAGCCGGTTAGATCGGAAATCACTTAAGAAGCCAATAAATAGTATGCAGGAGTTGTTTCTTGGGAAATAGAACAGGTGAATGCCTCCTCATAAACAGTTGAAAAACATTTAACTGTAGAACCAGTTCAACTGCACCAAACAAGTTAGATGTTAATTTGCCGGCATAAAGACAAACAACTCTTTAGCACTTGTCTCAGCAATCTAGGAATGGTAGTTTCTATCGTTTTGAATAATTTTTCCCAGAATTTTGACTGTTGATACAAAACCCAGCAAGTTCATCCAACGGCATGATTCAAGTGTTACTGTTTTACATCATAAAACAACTGAACATAGCACAACCTCTTATGGCAAACGTCACCTGAAACCACTTGGATCTGAGAAGTCCAGCTATTTCTTCAGGCACCAAGTACTCTTCACCTGCTAAACTCATAATCCTTTGTCTGCCCCTCTGGGCATTGGTGGAATTTCAATTGGACCTTGAGAAAACATACCCCTGAGGATGGGAACTCTCCACATTTCTATATATATATATATATATATATATATATATATAGCCACAAACCACTGAAGATCAAACCACCATCAGCTACTTTTTAGCATGTTGTAGGAATCAGGTCACTCAATGGTAACTAGATCATCTGGTTGAGGGAGTAAGTCAGAGAGTGGTCAGTTCTAGAAGAGCTTCAACCTAACCAGTTGGGAGACACATCAGGAAGAAACACCAGGGAGACACAGAATGATTAGACACATCAGGGAGACACAGAATGGAGACACATCAGGGAGACGCATCAGGGAGACACATGAGGGAGACACATGAGGGAGACACAGAATGGAGACACGTCTGGGAGACACATCTGGGAGACACATCAGGGAAACACATCACGGAGACACAGAAAAGAGCAACATCAGGGAGACGCAAAAAGGAGACACATCAGGGAGGCACATCAGGGAGACACAGAATGGAGACACACCAGGGACAAATCAGGGACACGGAATGGAGTCACAGATGAGATACATGGCAGGTCCAAGCATCCATCCTCACCTGTGGCAGTATTGGTTTGGGCCTCTACTATGTTTTGAGATGGATACATAGTCGTCACAACCTGCTTTGACAAGCCATGAGTGTGAATTACATCTTGACAAGTTTAAAAATCTATGAATTTGAACTTTAGGAAAAATAGTTTTTGCTTAACTAACTTAGAACATTTTGGACATTTGGTACCAGTTGAATGCAAGTATTCCAAGATTTGCTGTACAAACTCCTCAAAGTATAGGTACAGACTAAGGAAAATGTTCAAGAAAGTTTCAACTGTCCAAAGTGGAGAACACTGATTCATCACTAGATTGACCTCTGACCTCCATCACACAAGAAGTAATTAACAGCAGTTGAAAAAACATTTCCAGAACTATTGACATCAATCATCCACTTTTTCTAGATTTTCAGGAATTTATGATAGCAACTAAGTTCCTACTAATGAACAAGTCTTTACTCAAGTAGTAGACATGTTAGTTGCTATGTCCCTGGCAAATTTTAGCCAATCTTGCTGTGCCTGTAAATATTTAGAGAAAACTGAGACAGAAATGACATGAAATCAGCAGGATGTCAAGAAGTAAGAGCTTCCTCATGTTAAGAAGACCTGAGACTGTTGTTAAAACCAGAGCCAAAAAGTGAAAATCAACAAACTGAATGTTAACATAATAAACACTTGTCACCACAAAATTCTGACTGTGTCATAAAAGTCCAACAGGTGTCACCACAAAAGTACATCCATCAGGATTTGTCAGGGGGGTGTCTCTGAAGGGAGGCTGTGGTATCAATTTGTACATTCTGACACAACCACATATCAAACAAACCAAACACACAAGGGGTCTTTTTGACCTGCAGCAGCAGACATTAAAGATAGCATACAGGATCATACAAGACCAATTGAAAATATGGACAAAATTCCAGACAACTTTTGATAAGTAAACAGAGGAAGGAATTCATTTGGAGAGATGTGCTAGATTTGAAAAGCTGACTTTCGAAATAGCAGTGAATTTCTGTCCACCCAATCTGTGTCGTGATCAAGTGGAAGTCGCATTCTCTTTCTCATTACTCTAGAGAGCGACAATATGGCAAGTCCCTATCAAAGATGAGGAAGGTAACTACCATGTTTGCAATTCCAGTGGATGTCCCTTTGATGTTTACTTGAGAGAGAGTGAAAAATTAATTATTTTGCTCAAGGTTGGAGCTTGGCCCAAAGTTTAGAAACAGGCAATATTGGTCGTCCCAAATTCAAGATTCACTGAAAACACAGCAAAATTATCCACTCTGTAGATTGAAAACAGAGTGTCAAAAAATTGAGAAATATGGAAATATGATCTGAATGCCAAAATCACCCTCGTCTCAAATTCCAGAGTGAAGAAAATGCAATTTTTGCACGAGTTTCGAAGTCAAAATATCTAGCGACTCCCAAATTGGAGAATATTTACTGTACTGTAAAAATAAGGCCTTTACTCTCATAAAACTGGTCTCGTAATATTCTGTATGTCATACAGTCCTATTTCTGTAGCCAACAAAGGCACCGGCGATTGAAAAAAAATTGAGTTTAACAATGCTGGTCATTTCGAAAATCGCACAAGTACCCATTACGACTAATTCAGCAATAATCTAAGTTCCGATGTGCGTGGTAATGTTTTTGAACCCCGAAGTGCTTTCAGCTAAGCAGCACTGAAATGCCTCTTAAACCAGACTGCTGCACACTACACCACTTGAGACATCCCACTACAGGCATTAAAGGGAAACGAGGGTACATGAAGACTTATTAGACTGAAGAAACTGTAAAATCTAAGACTGCAGGATTTCTACATCAGGATAACAAGAGCCAGGACATCATCAGTTGAAAAGCACACTCACTAGCACCCAAACCTTAAGAAACACGCTTGACTAGTGTGTTATCCAGCTCTGAAATCTCTTGACAACTTCTGCATATGCTTCATCTTCTCTGACTGACTTCTGCTTTAAGTGACACCAGCCCAGACTCACCTGACTACAAAACCCGCATTTACGCGCCATTGACCGTGCACAAACAGTGGATAAAAGACGATAGGGCAACCCGTGAACTCTACTCCAGGGAAGACCAGTAGACCCGACAACAAATCCAGACAAAAACACACACGACAAAAACACACGACAAAACACGCAACAAAAACTATGAACTTCTCAATAACGGTTGACGACTGAAGTTCGCTGAATGACTGTGTAAATACTGAGAAAGGGTTGGAATGTTTGAGTGTAGCTCGGGGACAAAGGCCGCGGTTGTGTGTGATATCCGGAAATAAATGGGGGTAAGGATGTGCTGTGACTACATAATGATAGGGTTGGTTAACCAGCCTTCTACCCACACTGTTTGTAATGGGACTTTGATGAGGTAGACATAGCTGGTGATTGAAGTGGCCTGTGAGTCATGACAACACTGAGAGAGGATGACCTGGGTGATGATGACTATATGATTACTGTTTCAGTAAAAGTACTTTATAGTACAACCATTTACTATTTGGGTAAATTCCACATCCATGTATGGACATGGCGTTATTTTGTACATTGCAATAACATTTGAATACCAGCTAATACTGTACTACAAATCAATTTTCTGGAAAATATGTTAATTCAATTTCAAAGCAGAAAAGCCATCTGTTGCATTTATTTACCTATTCGCGTGAAATAAAAATAAATATATATTATTGCTGGTGACATCATATTGTGATAGTATTGACATTTTTTATTGCATTATCAATCATAATTGCGGACTCTCTTGAAGACACACCAACTGAAATTTGGTGGGGTCCATGGAAACGTCCAGAAATCACGATACTTTAGTGCACAATGACACGCTAGGAAAGCTGGGAAATAAAGAGAACGAGGATAATAAAGGATGATTTCCAAGAGATGAAACGTTTCATTTGCAACTTCTTAACTGCATTTGATGAACATTTTTTAAAGTGCAAAATGAACACATGTAGAATATATGCGTTTATTTTATCTCGATTGCATCACAACACGAATATACAGCCACTGTTTGCTTGTTGCAATTTTGAGGATCCTAATTAACTTAAGCATCATCAACTGTCTGTCAGGGTCTTGTTACCATTATTTTGCCGCTGATGTGCCCTGCTTTTTTGCTAAATTTCATGAAAACGACATGGTCCCATGATCCAATTGATGATAGAATGCGAAACATCAAAACTCAAATTCTACAGGATTTTACTTTTATAAAACATACACTTTACTGAGTTTAAATCGAGCTTTTTGCATATACTTGGCTAAATACCTGGAGATGTTGATAAGGTCTTACATAATGGTAAAAAGAGCAGGATACAGTCAGTCTCGATCACTTGAACCAGTTGGTAGCCAAAGATTGCTTCTCAATGACTCCTAATGGGGCTTTGGCACATTACATAACATCTATAAGCAAATTATCTCAAGCAACCATGCTATCAAGGACTGAGCAGTTGATGTGCTTTAAGTGTAGGCACTGGTTATCAAGGATTATTATTAAACAATTTACCGCTATCTAAGGGGGCAAATGGACCAATGTAATACCATTAGAGACAAGATAGCATTGGGATTATCTTCAAAGATACATTGGTGCAAACCAATTGTACACATGTACATTATCTCCGCATCAACTTCAAGGAAAATTCACCAATTTCGTCAAAAAATAGTTGCCAACATGGCAATATTTTCTTTTTTCAAGGACTCCTGAACATTGCTGTGAATGTCAATGTTTGTTTTCCTAACACATTATCTGATGGTAGCTTTGGAGCAGAACGTTAACATAGAAAAGCTCGAATTTTTCAAAAGCTAAATATTCTTTCTGGAAAAGAAAAGCAAAATTTCACTTGTCCATCATAGAGGCTCCTAAACTGTTGAGACTGCCACACAAAACAAAATTTTAGAACAGCAGTCATGCACAACCAGTGGGGGTCAAGGACATATTAATGCCATCTGAGAGTAACAAAAAATTGACAGAAGTATTGACAAAATCTGGTATTTTCTAGTTTAGGATATACAGTAGAGCACAACAGGAAACTTTTACCCAAAACTGTTGTTCAATAAACATAACTTTATAGACACGTCATTTTCCCATTAGAGACGAAACTTCGCTTTTACCAGAAGTTTTGATGAGTGGGAAACGTTAACTCCAGTTGTTCACCTACAAGCGAAACTTTGCTCAAATAGTACGGTTTCAAAGTGAAGCTTCGGTACTCACCGAAAATTCGATGTATCGGTAGAGGTCGCAGTAGAGGACTTGCAAAAGGTGCTCTGTTATTGACGAGTAGCCGACGTGCTTTCAAAAGATGAATAAAAAAAGCAATCTGATGAAGAATGACAATGATCATTTTCATTTAACACTCGTAAATGGCTAGATAACAATTTTCAGTTAACCTGACAAACCCAGTACTCAATATTTGCTTGAGAGGACCAAAGAACTGCTTCGTCTGGTATCTTAGCGCTAAATTCGATATCGTTCTCTAGTCAGTATGGTAAGCGAAGTTGCAGCAAAGCTTTGGTAAACAAAGTTCCCCCAATGGGTAAGCGACTTACGTTTGATACTTTTACAACGTCTTTTACAACAGCCACCACACATTTGGTAAAGTTAGCGGAATTTCCCGAAATCTAGCATGGTGAGTTTTCAAAATGGCAAAACAACAAACAGAAATCATTTTTGTCTAGAATTTTGTCTAAAATCGAAAATTCTTGAGCTCTGTTTACACCGTGTCCAGGGACTACAACTTCCTCCCATTTACGACAAGGTGTCGGCTTGAAACGTAATAGCGTACCTAACTAAGAGTCTTCTAGTGAGTTGCTTCTCTAGTTTTTGCTATCATCACAGAAGACAACGATGAATTGTGAAAACTTTAAACCATCTGTTTACACACTCTTAATCTTTCATATACAATTTTGAATACAAACTTTAGCAATAAATGACTTGTTGAAAAACCAGTCAACACCCCTACATTTAAATAATAGTAAACGGCAGTCACATACCAGGTTATACAGAAAACTTGGGAATGAGCAGACAGGGATTCGGAGTTTAGCCCACAAAGCCGAATACAAAAAATTGCATGGTATAGGCAAAGTTAATTAAGCTTAAGCATATTTTCAAAGATTTTATCATAAAATTCAACTATAAAGCTTACTTATTTTTAACTCTGGGTAACAGCACAAAATACAAAATGGCAAGCATTAAGCAAAGTACCTACATAACAGGATGCTACATTCGGACGACAGATGTGAATATTTCACTTACAACAATATGTCATCAGGTACAGGAAACTATGACACATACCTGAATAAAAACCAAAAACAGGGGTCTAGCAACTGGATGATGTCCTGACAGTGGCACCAAACTGAATGATGTTACATTAAATCCACACTATCAATTAACATTTTACATGATTTTTCGACAGATTACAAGCCACTCGACCTATCTTAATGCGATTCCCTGGCAAAGTCTAAATCCCCAGCACCAAGAGAGGTGCAAGTCTAGGTAGACAGTCCTGCCAAACATGTCAATCACTCTGATATGCCCCTCGTCACTCTGATATGCCCCTAATCCAGCAGACAAACTGGACAGCGGGTCTCTCAGAAACATGGCGGAGGAAAGGTATTCCAACTCACCGGGGGTTTGATAAATCGTCAATCGCAAGTGGTCGGGTATTTAGCTAGCAAGTGGGTTTTTGATAGCCAAGTTCAAGTTCCAGGTTTTTGTCAAAACAAGTCATCATTCAGCTGTAGCTATTGACAACAATTATCAACTATATTTTAATTAAAAAACGCACTTTTTACCGCTAGAGACAGCTTAAACCCGCTTCATGCCTAAAACCAAGAAAAACATCGGCAAAGTTCTTGAACAAGCTTCAACTTCGAAACAATTGTCTCTTTTGACAACAATCTTGGATTTACGTTATACACACAAGCAACAGCACATAGATAACAATGAAAGTATCACTGATGTGCAATCAACTGCCATTACGAGATCTCTTTGCGTGTTCTCTTGCAGTACTTGACCAAAAACTAACAAATGGGTGATCGGAAAAGATTTGACGATATTTCTGTTGTATCCAAGACACAGCATAGTTTGTTTAATCAGATATCAAATTTTGAGATAGACCTGATGTGAATCAACAGTAATTAATCTAAACAAACTTACTTTTTACTTAACTTTCTAAGATTAAGACAATAGGAAACAAGTTGCTCCCACCCGTCATTGTCACAGTATGACATATTTAAAGAATGTATCTCAAGTCAAAACAACCTGCATTTCCAATAAACAAAAAGAAGTCAGTGACTCTAGGCTCTAGCAACCGAACCCAGGCAAAAGAACACCTTTGCGCCTGGCCGTCTTAATATTGAAGGAATACAATACACACTAGTTTTGGGTCACACGGTAAATCAGGTCTTGAAACTGTGGGTCGCAAAACAGTATTTATGGGTTATGTTAAAATAATTTTGTTTATACACAACACACATCAGTTTGTAGTGTTTTCAGCTACCTATTTGAAGTTGTGAGTAAAGCCAATTTACTGCAGATAATTCTACATCAGAACCCTGAATGTGTTTTTGGATTCGTGAATATCCCTCCCTTCCTCCAAAGGTAAAATCAAACAGTCAACCAGAAAGGTGAGAAGGTGACACAAATGTCCTATATTGTTTCCAGGCTATCTGACATGATCAGGCTGACACACTCCCAGCAGTCCAGCTCATAGCTGCCCTGAGGCCTGTAAGAATCAAGACTCCCTGACTGTCTTTTCATCAACATGTTAATGTAGATGGACCAGTCAGGAAATGGAGGTTCAGCCTCCAATGGATTACAATTGATTCTGGTGTATAGTTACAGCAGGCCTAAGTCAGAAAGCAGGCATGTACTTGTTATACAGAATACACATAGCTTGGGGGTATGCCTAGTTCTGACTGGATTAACCTTAGAAGAAATTATTATAACAATAGGGAAGCAAAGGCCTACATGGTCCATCCAACTGGTAGGCCTACTTCAACAATAGAAAAGATCACATTGTTGACATCATATAGATGCCTTTCCCAAATGTTGGTTTAGACAACTGAAAAGTTAGACCTCGAACTAAACTGATACTAATTACATCGCAAAAAAATTTCATGAAGCTCTGCATCTTTAATCATGCAATGAAAACCAAGTTCACACGACAATATAAACCAAGTTCAAATGACTATATAAACCAAGTTCAAATGACTATATAAACCAAGTTCAAATGACTATATAAACCAAGTTCACACGACAATATAAACCAAGTTCACATAACTATATCAACCAAGTGAGAGGTCATAAAAGGTTCGAAGATGGGTCGTTGACGGTCGAAATTGAAATTACGGAAGACATACTGGAAACTGAAATTTGGAAATGAACATTGTCAGATGGATTCAGTTCTCAGCAATTTACTTGTGCTTTACAAATACGGCAATGTACTGCAAGCACAAATGGGTCTCAAACCAAGATATAGGAGTATAATTAATGCAATGAAATATATTTGCCGAAACAAACACTTGATTTGGTAGTACTCAGTACTCACCTACAGCCTGACACTCTACTTTTCTTGAATAATTCCTTTCCTTTCCGACTCAAGATGACATCTAGCGGTACCAACTGAAAGTAGAGTCGAGATCTATCAAGGTTCGCCGGGAATTACTACTAATGCCAACAGCTACCATAGTCTTGCAAAAACATAATTAGGACTTTCTTCATATGGTTGGTCGGTGCACTCATCAAAAACCAACACTGTCAATGGGTCAAGACCAACACAAGGTCATCCAGAGCAACAATTAATGAAGAGAAAGAGAGAAAGATGCCAACAGATGGCCGATCACCAAAATAACATCTGCAGCAAGTAAGGAAAATGCCTGTCAATAATTATATCGTCATTTAATGAAAACAAACAAACAAAGAGAAAACTAATTAATCAAAAGTCCTTAGGAAGACTATCATTAAGGTAAAAACTAAAAGTTCAAGCAAGTTTATAGAGATGAACTGTCTGCCACTAGTATGACATGATTTGGACCAGCACATAAGAATGGAAATGCAGACAAACCACACTGCCAAACATTCTAAAGGACCTGAGTGTTTTTCCCATTCAGGTAATTATAAGGTACTTCAGAGACTTTTCCTGCAACAACCTTAGTCACTATAAAGGTTCAGATTTCAGATATAGAAAACCTAAAGGGAGCGCACAATAAACATAAGATTTTACCTGATAAAACTCCTTATACACCTGCCAGATCAAACTCTAAACATAATCCATTCATTAAAACTTAAATTAGTAACATCAACTGAATATGTTTTTAATTTTCACATTTCCAATTTACGGATAAAATTCCCATTAACAAGATGACCAAAAAGGGATGAAAACCCAGACTTTAAACTACATGGTATCTCCCGATTGAATTCAAAGCCATTAACAGTTTGGCGGATTTTTTAAATGAAATCAATTTTAAAATTTCACTTCAAACTGACCGAGTTCCAAATTATAGTCTTTGGTCACTCAACATTGGTAACGTCATCAATTTTCCACACCTAATCCGACAACTTAATTGCGTGTCATTCAATTAGCAGGAAGTTAATCATCATTATAAACTGCGTTCATCTTCGATTAAAATGTGTCGAATAAATTGTGAAATTCACAAATAAAGCCACCGCAATCCTCGCCACGAGATTCCCCAAATCACAAAAACCAGAACCCAAACCATGAAGACACTGACAAAGAAATTTCAGAACAACAACTAACCCCAGAAGCTAGTGTTTTGAAAACAAACACTGCTTAACTTTGCTGAGACTCACAGACAGATAAAACCAATTAAGCAGTTGAAGACAATTAATTGGTACTGTGCATTTGAAGTGGCATGGGGAAGAGGGGAAAGAAAGTCTGACAGACAGATGATTTGTGATGTCAAAGCATCAATCATTAGTTGCTATACTAAAATATGAAGCATTAAACAAAAACCAGCTGATGAACTTTGGTCAACATGTGTGCAACCACTAAGGTTAGACAGCAAATATCAGTTGCAAAAAAAAATAGTTGTGAGGCACCAACTAACCATGGAATGAGTGCAGTAGTCGTTAAGGGGAAGATGGGGAGGTCTCGAAAGATCCGTCTTCATCACTCATGTGAAAAGGAACCCAGACTAAAACACCAATCCAGAGCTGCCTCCCATTGACTAACACAATCACCACACAAAACCTAGTGTATGGTGACATTTCACAAAACTTGTGTTTTCGCAACTTTCTTGAGACACAAAAACGGGAAAACACGGCTACCCACAATGCAATTGACAGAAACACATTCCTGTACTGCCATGTCCCACTGAAGGGAGTATTCAAAAATGTTCAATTGAAATATGACGAATGTTGACTTAGACTGATCAAATGAAAACAAAGGCCAACTGGCCACAGCAAATTCTCTTGTTTATTTATGTCAGGGATTTTCTTTAGCACCACATTTCTTTGTGACAAGCCTGGCTGATGAGGGAGCAATAACCCTGTTGGAGTGATCAGAGTACATGTAATATGTTGACACAGTCAGCAAAGTGATGAAGTCATTTTCACCTAAGCTGAAAGTGCATATAAATTATTGATTGATCACCAACATACTTGACAGTATAATTGTATCATGAAATAACTTTCTTTAAGCTGCATTCAGGGCGTTCACTTTCCTGAGGGAAAGCTGCCTGTGTTATTTGAACAGGGAATGTTCTTGTAGAGATTAAAGCACCCCCTCCCCCTCACCGCCACCAATTTCACCCAGCTGAACATCACCAAGTCCAACTCCATTAAGTACTTCAGAGCATGTGCACTTTTTCTTGGAACTGGACTATCCCAGTAGGGGTGTCAGAAAGTGAACTCAGTGTTATTATGAATGACTTTTATTTTTCAATAGCATGTAATCACCTCTGCACTTGTGATAAACTAATCCAGATTCTGTTCTCCACATGGAGATTGTTAACACTAAAAAGTGCACCACTGTGTTCAAAGTAAAGATTTTCACTTCACACAACCTCCTAAATACCAGTGTCTGTGAGACCAAAAGTGATTCCAACCTTAAGAAATTGAATTTTTAAGCACACATTGGAGGAGAATTTTCAGGCCTAATGCTGGTTTTCAGGGAGGGGCCTGACAATCAAACTGGGCCTCTTACTCTCTAAATCTTCCTCAAAATATTATAAACGTACGCTTTTTGGACAGAGCTCGAGTTTATTGAGCCATACTGTAGAAATACAGTGCTTGTTTCAAGTGCACCAGGAACCCCTAATTTCAGGAATGAAATCTGCAATAAGCAAAAATCCACCAATTTCAGACTGAAATAAACCAAAAATCTCCAGTTTTTAATTCCCAAGTGTCTCCAACATTGACATGAATGTTCTTAATTTTTTCCAAATATTTAGCAACGGTATAGAAAATGAGTTGATTAGATGGTATTTCGTCATCTACAAAAAAAAACGGAAAATAAAAATTTTAGTTCTCTTAAGGTGGTGGGATTTTACCTAGTAACATTTTTCCATTAAAATTTCTCATCACCCACACACAACTCCTAGCACCATGTCTCACACCTTACTTCTCACTTCACAGAGCAAGCCTCAAATCCTTTGTGATGGCTCCCACAGAGAGACCATCAGGCCACTCAAACCCAGGAAGAAAGAAAGAAAGACTTCCAACCAATTAACAACACAGTAGGAGACTAATTAGTTAGTAAGATTGGCTTCCCCTGAATACTGACCAGCAGTTGGAAGCTTGTGTTAGTCTCTATGTATCATGTTCAGTCTAAGCTAGGCTACCACAAGATAATGCAATTTTTCATCATTTCAGTTTGATACAGCCTTTTCAATCTTGTTCATTTAGTTATCGTAGACCGGGTTTTACATCCACAAAAATTTTAAACGCCACCTAATCTTCTTTGGCATTAATTAAGAAAAACAACTACAGTTACTTGCTGAGCATGTGACTATCATTTTCACAGCAAAAATATTGAAAATAAATAAATACCAGGATGCTGTACAATTTCACTTATTTGTCCTGTAAAGCAGGACAAGCTAGGCTTTGCAGATGCAGCTCAATATTTTAAACTTTGAACTTATTAAACATGGCTCAAAACATTTTGAACATACTCCCTAGTCCAGCACCATGTTTATATACATCTGAGAACCAGCAATTCATAACTTCGGCATCTTTCAACAAATCAACCACTGAACCCACTTAGAAACACCCCAAATCCATGTTTACCCATTTTATGCCACCAAATGATTATTGTTTAAATGTCAGCTTCATAGAGAATTCACACCAAACCTTGTCAGAAAAATCAAGATCAGACTATCTCTACATTATGTTGGAACCAAGTAACACACAAACATCCTCTCTCAACACACATTCAGCATGCTGTGACCATTACCACAACAACAACAATTTAATATTAACAAACTGCACATAAAATTATGCAACACCCCACCCCCCTGCCTTTCATAAACTTGTTCAAAACATTCCAGGAATTTGTTTGTTGTAAGCACCAGACATGTGCTATACATGGGAGTAATTACAACCCTCCTGTTTAATTTCACCAACTGTCAAAACTGTTTAGCAGACCTTGGGCATGATAGCAAATGACAGGATTGTTTTAGATGAACATTGTATTAAATACTACTACCAGTGATAACAGTAGTTGTAAAACCATCAGAACCAAATCAACTGCTATTAAAATCAAGCCCTACTCCAGATTCCTTCATAGCAATTGCTAAATTCCAAGAAATAACTGAACTACTGCAATATCAAAAAACAAGATTTGTAATTAACAAGAACATTAAGAATAACCCTTTAACAACAAACCAAAATTCTGCAAGATATGGTTCCCATCTGCATAATCAGTTGTATATCAATCTTGCAAGAAAAATTTGGATACAAGTGCCTCCGAGGTATAAAACAGTATTAAGTTAATGATAATTACTGCCTCACATACTAGATTATACAACTTACAAACCAAGAGATTAAAGGCCCTATCCCACTAATGCCCACATGTTGACACAACCCTTGTTAGTGTTAACACCTAAATTCTATGAGTTAAAATCGCACTGCCATTGTGAAATAAAGAGGTTAGTTTAATTGCGGAACGTCAAGAGATCAATGCCGTGGGAGCGCTTCAGTGTCATCAAGTTTATCAGCAGATGAATGTAAAAATTTGTAAATAATTTTATATTATGTTGTAACATTCACCGTTCTACTACTTCAAACATTTATTATTTTATTTGAAGATATTAGAGTAACTCTCATTTTTATCTCGCGTTCGATGTGATTATGGAGAAAACACAGCAGTTGGTTACTATTCACTGCATACCAATTACTTTGTAAGCAGACTTGAATTTAAAAGCATGATGATGGAAGAAATTTACACACTGTAGTAAGGGTAGAGCTGTTTGAAAATAAACATTTGATTGAGATACAGATTTTCTCCTTTTAAACTCACCAAAGTAACAGGAGACTTTAAAACAGCAATGTGGCAGTTACGCATTGCTTGGGACCAAAAATCAATGGCCTCTGGAGGACAAGAAGGCACTTTTGCTTAAAAACACATCAAGTCTGATCACATAACTTGTAAAAGGGTGTTTTCACTAAGTCAAACTATTCCCCTATGACACCAGCTGCTAAGATTAAGTAACTCTTGGTGCAGCTAGAGCTAGGTGGCACCACGAGTCACCCGCTACACATCATCAGCCCTCATTACTTCCTGAAAGTCTCCCATTGCTAAGAAAGTGCCAACAAGACTTACAGGTAAGATTACTTTGTGTGTACACTAACCCAACCCTGCTTTGAGGAATTTTGTCCAGTGGGAGAGCATATCTTGCAGACTTTAACATCCATCGCAACTCTACACAAAATAGATAACTGTCGAGTTGTGCCAACTCCACTTTGAGTAGAGAAATTGCTAGAGGTCGCCGGATGCAACACCTATTGGATTCGAGAGAACGAATCAATTACGCAATCTCATATGGCGTTTAGTTCTTAGAATTAGCAGCAACTCACTCAGGAACGGAACGGGGTGGGAAAGGAAAGAAGTGGGGAGTTTAGCTAATGGCAAAGCAATGTTAGGTAGCCATAACTGAAACCTTGAAAGCTACAGTCATTTAACACTGTCTAGATATTTTCTGAAATATTTGAGACTTGGCAGATTCTCCCCAGGCATATCTAAAAGTTAAGTAAACAAATGTTCACACAAAAGTGTACAGTATATCACAGTACTGTGCATCCTGGTCCTAGACACTAATTATATAACAACATATCCCACAGTTCCTCAGTCATGGCCAGATTGCAGAATGCAATTTTATATAGGTAAGTTTAATACTGCTGTCATTCGTCAGTTCCACCTGATTTTGCTGGATTTATACTGGGAAAATATTCATGACCATCTTGGTTTGACGATTCAATAAAAAATTTCTATTGTTATCTGTATCATACAAATACTGGTACTGACGCATGGGTTGTACTCAGTAACGTACCAAGGGNGGGGGGGGGGGGCGTCTGGGCATCCCCCCAATCAATTCAATCACTGTGAAATTATGACTGATCTGTCGTTAAATTGAATAAAAAGTTTCTATTTTATATTTCATCATCTTTAATTTTCTTAGTATTAGGGTCCATGCATCTGAGAACAGTGTTGCATCCAATGAAAACTCGTCCCGGGCATCACCAAACCTCTGCACGCTACTGGTTACATTGCACTGATTGTGTAGTGTCCGTGTCTGCCAATAGGGGTGACATAACTTTGCAGTATTCATGAATCCTTTGGGGACACGGCATTTTTTGAATTAATCTCAGGTGTACTTTTCCCACACAATATTCCTGGGATACATGCAGACGGCAATAGTGTTTCAGAAGCACTGCAGCAATCATGTATGGATGCAGTTAGGGATCATAGGGTTATTTCTCATGGAAAAAAAACTCAAATGCATTGCAAAGTATGTATCAAACCTTCTTTTCTGCTCATTAACAATACGACTATAGTTAAGCATTACTTTGACTTAGTACGGTAACAGGCCATGTCATTATCATTTGGAGACCTGAATTTTCATATTTGTAGAAAACAGAATCTAACTTCTTTTATGAAATTAAAGTTTCCAAATTCCATTGGAACTCCCACATTCCAGTGGTAGATATCTCGAGACAATTTACGCAACAAATACGTTTTAAAAAACACCAAGGTATCATCTACTTCCACCAACATTTCAGTTTTTTTTTTGGTACTAGTCACTTGCAACCGT
Organism: Phoronis australis; assembly: GCA_002633005.1. Taxonomy (NCBI): domain Eukaryota; kingdom Metazoa; phylum Phoronida; family Phoronidae; genus Phoronis; species Phoronis australis. The sequence continues at coordinate 71,952 of NMRA01000738.1, read as the reverse complement.
CCCCGGGCTTTGAGAATCAGTCTGATGCCTATTATTCAGTGGAGAAAACTGGTATACATCCCTGTATCTACTATCTTGTTTTTCAACAACTTTTTAAGACCCCTGTGAAACTTGAAATGTCAGCTCAATCCATGCCATGCAGATATCAACATGCTATCAACAGTCTATCAAAGTCTGTATTTCAAAAATGTCAGATCTCAAGAAGCTACCAGTCAGTTCACCTTTCGAGATATTAGCCAATGCACTTCAAGAACGATGTTTGGTAAAACATGCCAAAAGATGAGAAGGTTTAACAGCATTCTTGTGTCCAAGTTACCAAAAGAATCCAGGTGTTTTTAACTGAGTGCCAGAGGAGAGATATTTTTGAAGTCAATTACAAGGTTGTGCTCTCCTCAGGAATCCACCTCGAAAAGGCAAATCACTCATCTGTGGAGTCATAGAAATTATATTTTATCAAATTTCTCAAAAAAAACATGTTGAAGAATGTTTAGTTTGTTGGTGGCACTGTTTTAGTGTACAGCTTCTACCAAGCAACATTTGAGGCAATTTTGAACATTCACTGTGTAGCTCTGATCCGGTGAAAAGAGGAAAAATAACTATTTATTTCTGGCAATTAATTTTGCCCCAAATTCAAAGCTTTTTATAAGACATAGAATCGAGATGATTTGTATCCTATGTGAATGGTATATATTGTAGCAAACAAAAACAAGCTTGTGAAAGTTTGACTATGGAGGAATTTGTGATGCACATTCAAAGCTATGGGGTGAATATCATGTATTTGTTCACTACACACCTGGAGGATGACAGATTATCTCGGTAATTATATTGGTTAGGTATTTCAACAAACTAAATTATTATCTCTAACTTGTATATTGGCACTACTGCAAAATCTCAACAATTTCAAGTAAAAATAATAGCTAACATTGCTCTCTATTTTTCAAAAGCTTCTAAATTTTAAAAGGTAGACAATCTCTCAGAAACATTGTAAAAAGGTAAGTACGGCATACACATATTATTAGGTGCTACTTGTCTTTCAATTATTAAAAAAGAAAACAAAGAAATTCACGTGTCGGCCATATTGAGTCCAAAATTGATAATATTTCAAATACTTAACTTTTTTTCAAAAAAACGCACCTAGTGAAAATCTAAAAATGACAGGTCATTACGAGAAAGAGCAATGCAAAAATCTTTAGAGCCTAGTCTGCAATTCATTCAGATTCTGTCAACACCTTGTCACAGGTTTCCAATAATCAACATGTAGATTCATTTTCAAACACCTGAGAACCAGTTTAACATGACCAGTCCACTGAGGCGTCATTAGTCTTAACACTCCTCTCCAAGTAGAGTCGCATTAAAAAGTATGGTACTTCAGCGAATTGATCTTAACAAAATCGAATCCCAAACATCTGGCCTCGCACAACGTAAAGAACAAAACAAAAAATGGAATTAGGGTCCTTATTACAAATGCTACGTTAAAGCTCCACACTGCACATTCATCACTACGCGAAAGAAAAAATCTGTTTTCCCGACAGTCCGCGTATGCTAAATACTGAATTTACAGACTTCGCAGTTTACGGTTATGTAAAAAATTAACTGAGAAACAGAGTGTAGTGTTTGTAGGAACAGGAAGTATAGCCAGAAGACTTGAGTGGATGAATACATGGTAAATATACAATACTGGGACCTCATTAACCCAGTTAAAAACATATGTGTGACAAGAAACAAGGACCGGGCTTTGCTTTGATGTTTTCTGAAGTGCAAAACTGAGTATGTTCAGATTAGGTTAGGCAAGAAATTACCACCAAGAAGGCATGTACGGAATAAGCGAGGGACAAAATATTCTTTTTATAAATAATTCTGTGTGTGTGAAATGAGATGGTGTACTTCACAAGTGGAGAATTACTGGAGTTATGTCCCCATGTGTGCTGTCAATGGCACCACTCTCTACATTTGTGTTGAATGGATAAAATGACTTGAGATAATGTTCCATGCACTGTAAGCCATAGAATAATCAGCCCAGAAATAAATGCTTTTTTCTTATGTAACATTGAGGGGCATATTTATTCCTTACCCATAACAAGTATCAGGGGCTCTACCACCCACTGTGTTCACTGAAATCTGAGGACGCATTGAAGCATGGGTAAAATCTCATCATTTTGAACTGCAGATGGAAATATCATTTTCTTCATTTTTTACATAAAGATAAGAACCGCCACATAAATACCACGCCATTTTCAAATTCTACATCATAACTACCATCGCACAATATTTCGAAAAATTTTGGGCTTTTACAAAAATGTTAGAAGCCCTTGGAATTACTGTGGTATATACTGCTCACTCATTACAAACGAGGAAAATGAAACTATGAACAATACAATGTGTTGACTATGGCTTGACCATTCGAGAACCACTTGAATTGGAAAACAGATAAAAACCTCATAACTACACCAACAATCTGAAATCAAAAATGTCTACGAAGAACACAGTGGTCCAGTAAAAATCTGGGGCATGACTGAAAGTCGGTCAAAAACTCCTAAGTATTCTCACGTACTATTTGGTACAAAGCGCCCCATGGGCACCATGGTCCCTGATCAATAAAACTATTCCGAGGTCATGCCTCCGAAGACTCACTTTGACTAAGGGATGTACAAACAGGTGAATTTACAGGTTGTGAGGTTAAGTCTGACAGCATGGACTAAACAGTTTTGATGGGCATGTTTCAAATCGACAATGCTGCTGCGAACATCTATACTGCTTGATGACAACCACTAGTTGTTCGTATTGTTATGTCTAGATGCTGGAGAATTCACTAGAAATGTAAAAAAGGTTAGCCATAAAATAAGTTCAAGTTTGTTTCTCCCCCCTGCACATGACTAAAAATGTGCATGGATCAAAACAATTTATTTCCAATCTCAGAAAAGGTTATTGGCAGTAATTGCTCAACTAACAGGAGTGCAGCATAACTGTGAAAAGAAGAAGAAGAAAACATTTTACCTGTCAACCAACACATTTGTGGCCGAATGTTGGCTCCATTCCTCTCAGAAAACCATTTAATAATCCGACAAAATTCGACTCACCAAGTCTAAAACTCCCTCTTTATAAAGTTCTTCTTGAGTTTACAATCACTTTTTCAACCTCATGCAAACACTCAAGGGTGATGGAGCCCTAAGTGCTTTGGGATTGGTATTTGTACGTAGCCAGGAGGATTAGGAATGTCATGGAAAAGGGGGTACCATATTTAATACGGTGAAAAAAGTATCATGAAATGCCACCGCCACGACAGGTGTACTTAGAACGATACTCTACTCCAAATAAAAATTATCTGGTACAAGTGATATGCAGTTTTCAAAGCGATCAATACGATGTTTCACATATTTTTTGTTGACAATTTCAGTGCCAGAGGTCACAAAATCGGTCTAAAAATTTTACCTGTATTCAACACGACATATTGTTAAATCAGCACCCAATTTCACTGAAATACAATGCAACAGGAACTGAGAATTGTTCACAAGTGAGCATTTCCTGTGATGTCATCAAAATATGTGTAAAGTAGGAGTAAATTTATAATGTTTTTTATGAATGGTCAATGATGGTGGTGTAATGAGATTGTAGTCACATTTCTTGAAACATGGCAGTTTGAAGAGCATTATGACTCACAGATGACAACACTGAAGAGAGGCTAGAGGGTAAGAAATTCCATGCAACACGATATTTATTAGATGATCAAGATTGATAGAAGAAAGAAGTCATGTTGTCCTAAAGTAATGGAAGTTAATATCCATTTTACATCATCGATTAGACCAAGAAGGAGGGTGCTTATATACAGTTCAAAATCTGTGCTTATAAGGAGGGTCAATACGGTATATCTGCACTTGTAATTTGAATTTTCACAGTATGCTAGAACTCATACAACTTTCATTGTATTTTGTCACTGATCCCCTTTAATCAGTAGTTCTACACTGAGGTTGAATGTAATTTGAATAATTCAAGATAAAATAACGTGCTATGATTGCACCCGTTGGCCCGAATTATTCAATTGCAGTGCATCAGTCAGAATAATTATGCATTAATGACGCGGGCACGCTTCAAAAATGATCCCAGTGCAACTGCGTTTTAAGAAAAAAGGTTGATGGGTTCCTGCAAAATTAGTTACAGCAAAGTGAGCTCTGCAAGTAAATCCAACTAAACAGAGAAGTTTCAGCTGTGTCACAGCTGAAATTTGTTAAGAATGATGAGGTCAAAGAATGTTCCATTATTTTTCAAATCACCAAGGGATACTGTGAAGCTCTCTAAAAGCCAAATCTACACTGAAGTAAGACCTCACCAAAATTGTCAACATTGATCTTTTTTCAATTTTTTAAAAGGTTACGAAGATTGTTGCGTAAGCCCTTGAATTTTCAAAATAACGTCTGGTGGTAGCTGTGATAGAGTTTGAACACGGAAAACCATGGATTAGGTGCTTCATATTGTTAGTGAAAAATTGAGAACATAAAATTTCACTCGTCTTAAAGTGGCGAGATTTTACCGTACTCTGGGGATGCTGTGGTCAAATGTTTACAGAGGTAGCATAGAACACAATGCAAAAATCAATGAAGAAAGAAGTTGATTTGATACACAAACTCCGACGCTAGACCTGCAAGACTCATCCCGCAGAAAAATCAATCGTGTCTTAATAATGCTAACAGCACTTACTGCCTCGGACCAGATCTAATCATCGACGACAGCGTGATCAAAGGAACATGTTTAGCGCAAATTAAAGACCACTGCTTTGAACAGGTTGTTAAAAATGTGGAAAACGGCGATGGACACAGTTCTTTTGAGAGATCGATCCAAATAAATTTTGAATTTGTTTCAGTCAAATGGCCCAAGGTGACGTGGCAATGTAATGGGAGCTTCTACAGCTTTGAACTGGAGAATCAAAGATTTCCACTAATACTGAGCAAGGGCTGATGTCAGAGATGATGGCCGTCAAAGTAATTAGTACTGTGAACTGAAATGAGGAATGAAATTGGTTCAAGAATTATTTGCTAAATGATCTGAGGCAATCGAACTTTGCGAGCTTTTGATTTTACTTTATTTGAAGTTGTGAGACTCGACACAAAGCTCTTGTAATGCAATTCAAAATTACCGTACCCATACGGGTCAACGGCCAGGGTGCAAATTGAGAATTTCAAAATCAGAGGAGACGAGTTGAATCGAGCACCGGTATTTTGCATCAACAATTTTTTCAGTAAGAGTTTTTTTTTTTAATTACTTGACTTACACACAACGGTGTAGCCTAAGCAGGCCTGGTGCACCACAAAAGGTTCCTGGCCACCTGCCTATTTTTTGACACAAACAATTGAAATAATGCTCGCCCTATATCTCCAAAAACTGGGTCAAGCTAACACTAGTTCCAATACGTTTGGGTGCATTTCAATTTATTAGGTTGATAAAATCAGTCTAGAAACCACAACATAAAACTCGGAAACAAGCCCTAGATGGTTGAAAAAGCAAAGTAATCTTGTCATACATTTATCATTGCAAAGCACTGGAAGATAAGACACAGTTTTATTACAATTTAGCTGAAAATTGCGTCCCTGTCGATGTAACTCTATGTGTACCTTAACTTGAGTGAAATGGAGCAAATAGAAGAGGCAGCAGGCATATGCAAACTTACTGTATTTTCACTGTGTCAGACCCCAGTCACCAGGTCAGTCTCTCATCTGTGAACTATGATGCCTTTTTACAATTACAACCACATGTTGTGGCATCTTTAAAAACATCTCCCTTCCTCTGGAATGTACATCACTGGCTGTTAATTCAGCCCTAGCTCTAAATATAACCTGATTTTACAGCCAAAGAACAGTTCGAGCAATTACCTCTGAAAAAGGTTCCCATCCACAAACATAGTCTATTTTAGATTGAAAATTACAAATTGCAATGAAATTATTTATGTTACAAGTGGAAAAATTTGGTTCCCTGACTTTCATTCGCAGCCAAATAAAGAAAAAAGTTTTAAGTAAAAAAACAATTCAGCACTTACCATTAATAAATAGTTGAAAACCCTTCATGACTAACCACTCTACATGCTAAATAACAAATTAGCAGAGATCTCGATGCATACATTAGCATTTTTATTGAATTATGCAAAGCATCTGTCCTAGTTCAACAAATAGTTTTTGCAACATCTAAGTCAAAGAATTCACGAGCCCATTAACCTCGAGTATCAATCACAGAAATGTGTATCGTAACAATATTTTAATTAGAAATTATAATTCTGATTTGTGACACACATGAATATTCAATATTCGACCAGCAAAACACGGATCTCGGCTTCATTGATTTTAACGAATAAACACGACAGAATACATATCATGAGTGAAACGGCGTTCATGAGCGGCTTAAAATGTCAAAACATGTATTCTTAATGCCGAGGCTTTCACTAAACACTCTTTAGCGCAATGGCCATCTGTTCCTTCTGACAAAAGCTTGAAACCCGATGCTTTTTACACATGACTAAATGATTAAACTATGCTTGTAAATATTAATTGTTGACAATTGTCAACACCTGCTTCTAGTCTCATGAAGAGAAAAAAGTGAACAGAGATTTTAGTTCATGAATATTAATTTCTCATAAAGACATCAGGCAAAGCCAAAATGGCACCAAAAGGTGTGACCTTTTGAACCTTCCCCATCTTGGCAGTCAGTAATAATCGTGCGCAGCGCCCTCTTTGAGACCTTCATTTAACCATCATTAATTGTCACTTTTTCATTTGTAGCTCAGTTCTCAGCAAAAGTTGACAAATAGTGAAGAAATTTGCCTCCCTTAGTCAAACTTTGCCAAAGCATTCCAGAAATTCACCTCCTTGTGTCAAAGTTTGGCAAAATGTTGCGGTAAACCTCCCCCCCCCCCACCTTCGTCAAAAAATGACTATTTGCTAAGAAAACTCCCCTCCCCAATATTAACAGAAATTATTGTCACCTATTTTTTGAAAAACGTAATCAATGACTTTTTACAACCCTTTAAATGAAATTTCGCCTATCAACCTCCAGTTTCAGAAAGTTCACATATTTTACTTGTAGTGAAATTTACCTGCTTCGCTTAATGTGATGGGAATAAACTACCCGCAGTCGATGTCACCAGTGTGATAATTGTCATGTCAACCTAAAAGATCTGCAAAAACCTCCAATGATGTGCTGTAACACTAGACATTTCCCGATTATCTCTGGTCAAGTAACACCAAATCTGTGTCCTAACCTCTTTACTATCAAGTACTAAACTGTCAATTCTAAGCTTTTTTGTTCCATATTTTTTCATCTTAGTTTAAAAATTTGCACACCTAACATGCTGAGCAGTACCTCTACAGAAAATTTGCAAAATTTTAAACAAATTTTAAGATTTGTCTCGAGGAGACATGGCAAGTTTTCTGAAACAAGTAACCGGGGATTTTGAGTAGTGTAGCAAAGTCACACCAATTTCGGACATCTATTTCACTCTTCAAAACCTTCAAACAATGTTGCAAATGTCCATAATTTCCCTGAATTGTCAAGGGGTAGTTATGCCATAGATCTTTACTTGGTGCTACTGATGTCCTGTGAAAAACTGAAGAGATAAAAATTCACTTGCCGGCCATGTTGCGTCCTGAAGACGGTGAGACTTTACCATTGTACTAAAGAGTTTAGAATTTGGCAGAAGTTTGAGCACATGAAAATTCTTTGTCCTCCAGCTTTTGATACTACTGTAAATGACCTTTCACCAGACCTGAATTCAATTGGACGAGTGGAAGTCAAAATTAGACACACGCGGTCTGCTGATCAACAAATGCACTGGGAAATTTCTGGGCTAATGGGGAGGCAGTTCTTGGTTCAAAACCCATATCTTCCTTTTTATTACTAGCCATTCAGTTGAAGTGAAGTGAAACCCATTAGCTTAGGAAACACATTTAGATCTAGATAGCTTCAACCAAAACCCTGTTACAGTATCACCCACTCCACAATAGAAAATTCAAACTTGATCGACAGGCGGACCTAGAATGTGGGAAGTACAACTGCAATTGTTATTTTTGGCGTGTTTCTGGTGTGGCTCAAAATCAGTGTCTATGCTCAAAGGTCCTTGTCCCTTGGTAATTAAGAAGAACTAGTATCAAAATGTTACCAGACACCCAAAACGTCCAAATTCCTTTAACAAAATACAAATTACTGTTCTAACTTATTGAATTGTTTTTCAAACTCCATGAAGGAGAGCAACTACCTACACCAAACAGCTTATTACTGTGCCTCACCGAGAACTCGAAACTAGTTGGGGAAAAACACTGTGAATGGTTTATCAATTTAAAATATTTTGACTCTGGGTGTTCAAATTTTGCTGTCTGGAAACACATTCACATGTGGTCTGCAGTACGACGTCCCTGAAACGAGTGTCATTTTCACATGACACATTCACTGCATAAAGTGCATTTTGTAGAACTTTATTTTATAATTCACGTTTCGTTTGAGGAAATTGAAATCTTTGGAAGAGAACGAGCCTTTCAGCAAGGAGAGGTTCTACATTATTTTCACTCAATAGACTGACTCCATCTGTGTACTCGAGCTGATTGCTGAATGAGTTTGATTCAAATCATAGATTGGTTCCTGGAAAGGGCCATTTCTCCCTCAGCCAACTTTTCCAGCTACTCACAGTCTTCAAATATCTTCGATACCGCATAGGTGCATACTGGGGGTTCAAGGGGGTCCGGATCTCCATTTTTCCCTTGATTTTAGACAGTGATATCAAATCTAATATTTTCTAATTGTTGACTGGGACCCCCTTTAAAAAATACTTGATACAACCCCCCTTTTAAAAAAATCCTGGACCCCCCTCTACCAATGTGAGATACTCCTTACGCCATTAAACCAGAATAGCCTTGCAACTTGGAAAAACGAGCAGTTCACTCCTAACAAATTTTTACCACCGATGAAAGAGTTTACAATTCAAAGTTTGAAAGTATTTTATTGACTATTATACCTCTAGCACTCAACTGATTTGCCAAATAGAATTCACTTCAAAAGAAAACAAAACATGGAGAACGTTTCTGTGAAGACCATTCAGGATGCAAATAGTGCAACTCGCATCTTGAAACTGGCCAAATGTATGAATTAGAATCACCAAATAGCAAAAGTGTTAACTGTTGCTGGCATCATAGACATCGAATATTCAATCTCTATTTGCCAGCATGACCCAACTTGAAACCTCTGATCTCCACAATTAAGTCCTGGGGTACAGACATCTGTCACAAAAATAAAGAATTATAACTGTTATTTGGTTAACTATAGGCAGGTACACCCTACCTGTAAGAAGGATCATTTAACATGTCGAGAGTCGAATAAAAACTGGATGGTTTAGAGTGAAGATAATGGCTTTAGACGACTAGGCATTATATTTCAATAGGCCTACAATACAATATCTCTAGAGATAACATACCTCGAGCATCCAGTCAGTGTTCCCAGGCCAAACACAGGCTGGGTTAAAGCAGGGTTGATCTCGGCTCAGGATTCAGTAACTTGCACAATGAATATCTGCACCGAAGTCACCGAAGCCTTCACTTCTTTCAGACAGAATGAACTGTTGAGTCACTCAACTACACGTGAAATCCACCACGAAGATGTCGGTTGGCTATTACTCAGTCAGTCAACTGCCTGCAACGCATAATACACAACACATCAATACGAGGCGAGAACTCTCTCAGGTAAGAAACTTATGAGACACTGGTATCTAGTACATCCCAGACCCGCCGTACACAACGGTAAACAATCGAGACGTGTTACAACTTGGGATCACAGCTCAACATTGTAACATTGGGGTAGTCCACTTTGTAGGGTTGAAAGGTTCTCATTGCGGTTTTGGGTTAAACCATTGAACGGATGGGATGAGACGGGTACAAGCATAATCAAGGCCTGGGTGCGCACTCCTATTGGTCTAAGTCTTTACCAAATATCAGGGTTTGTAGACACGACTATGCCAGTGTATACGTCGCAATCGTTTTCTCTGGCACCCGCGGCAAATATATAATGCAAGCGATCTACCGCGATACAGAACGCAACTACAGGAGACATTTTTCTTTGGTTCCTCCCTTCTACTGAAGCACACCGTCACAAAATTGCACGTGTCTACAATTTTGGGAAGTGAAATTTTTCGCTTAAACACTCCTAGGGAATTGCCTACTCTGTGCAATCTATTACAGTTCCGATAAAAACTGAACTATGAGATTTTTCGAACCGACTTTTTTCAGATTTAGGGCTTTTCATTCGTTTACACGCCCCACATACAATAGGTCACTGAAGCAAAATGGTCTCTGTCTGCCGACTGAAGCCGCCCAGTATAAGCATTCAGTGAAACGAAGATTGATTTTATCATCACTGCATGATGTAATCAATAAAATGGTCACACTTCGTGAATTATGAGTGGCCAAAACACAGGAAATGAACTCGTATGAGAGAACAATTTTCCCACTGTTTGATAAAGTCAATACGGGATGTGCGTTCGGAGCGCTTGAATCTTTCTTTGAGAATATAATCTAATAATGTAAAAGTGATATTTGAGCGGGAACGAGTTTATTCTATTGCGAATGATATAAGTATAATTAAATAGAATTGGTGAAACGCTCTCAAGTGTCTGACATTAGAGGCTTCGTACAAATAGGCTTGGATAAACAAAAGTCACGCAGGACAGCATCGCTTTATCAAAATTTTCCGCCAAATACAAAAACGTCGACTTAAGTGTGCGAAACGTTTAAATCGGCACTTGCAGGCACTCAGAGTGAACAATCTCTCCAGCCCTGTCTATACACGCCGATTTCATTAGTGTACGATTTCGTACGATAATTTTGGAACATTGTTTGAAGACTCGCATTGTAGTCGCATACGAACTAAAAAGTCGGAGTGTATGCAGGGTTTCATGTTTTCAGTGTTAAGCCACCTAAGATTTAGTGATATCATAGCAGAAGCCTATATGTGCACAGCTGCGTCAAATTTCACCCAATACATATAGCGTTACACTGGGGCTCAAGGCTCTTAATAGGGAGCCCAATAATAATTTTCGAAAGGAAAGGTGTCTAAAAGGGAATGGCGTTTGTTCTCGTCAGCTCCCACTTCGCTTCACCCCCTCCCCCTCCTCGAATGCACCAACGGGTTGGTGTGAGAAGCGGTAGTAGGCCCTACAGGTAGGGGTGCAGCTAAAACGAAATGTAATGACAGAACAAAGTTTTTTATCATAATTCAGCCAAGGGATGGCACCGACATTGTGCATATCCACAGAGATTGCTTTTCTACTCAAAAAGAACGTATGTCAAAGTGAACTATTGAGTGACTGTAACGCCCTCGTTGGTATTAAATATGTTGGCGTAATGAATACGCTTATGTTGAAAACGTGCTGCGAACGAGTGAGCATAACCACTAAAACTTAATCTCATTGACGGCATTCAGTCCATTGTGATGTACTTCACTTGGCGTATCAATGACACCCAACTTTCAAGAGTGTCAGTTTCGGTACCACGAGGAGGTGACACCCTCAATCAAAGTGCAAATGACCACAATAGCCAGAGGTGTGAATGACCACTTCACCAGACGAAATCGTTGATGGAAAATACATGATATTGGATGAGGATTTTCAGCTGAATTGATCCGCGTCACTGGTTCCACAAAATGTGTTAGGTCTGGTATTATCAATATTTGCAACTTCTGTATGATGATGTGAATTTAAAAAGCATTGAAACTGGCCCGCAACATTTCATCTGCAAAGACGACTGACATTTTTTCTTTCAAAATGGCACACTAATAGATATCGCTTGCGTTTAGATTATATAGTGGTATCAAACCGTCTGTAAAGGCATGTAATAAATTTTCATAAAGGTTAGGACATCGCGGAAAATAAATTAAAGCCGTCTTTTATTAAAACAATCTCCATCAGAAAAGGAAATAAAACGAGATTACGGTAAACACTATTCAGATTAGGACACAATATGACAGACATGTGGAATTTAGTTTTGTAAAACTTCTTTACAAAAACAACCATTGAGATAAATTTGACTTCTTCAATGGCAAGGTTTATTTTGAATAGTTATTATCAATATAACGTAAGCAAAACAATGTGATCAACTTCTGATAATTGGAAAAATAGTTATTCTAACGTAGAGAAGAGAAAATAAATTTATTTAAAGTGACCAGTATTACTTGAAAACCCCACTAGGCATATTAGTCACTTATAGCAAAATGCAAGAACAGCAATGCACATACAATTTGATATGAAGCTCAAAACTATTTAAAAAATTAAGTGAAAATGAAATTTCCTCGTATATTAACAATTATGTTTGTGCAAAATTGAGGAGATATTACGGTACTATTACATACACCTGTCCAAATTAAAAAGTGATCATTCTTCGATTCATTGAAAACTTAAATACAAAATAACAACGTCGATTCGATATAACGATCTTGAAATGACGCTGGATTAACACGTAACACAGGAACGTCACCACACCAAAGTAAAGAACCGTTTTGTTCAACGATACGCGTAAACGTCAAAATTCAAACTCAAGCACAAACGACACTACACTTCTCAACAAAATAATTTCAAACCTAAAGAAAATGCGCGAAAATATGTTCAGTAATTTAAATTTGACTACTCTAAATTCTGCATAAATCCACGTGAATAACGGGTCATTTTCTTTTTACTATCTGCTACTGTTTCTCACGACTGGAAACACTACACTAATCATACCTTCATCCGCTCGGTCCACATCCTTTAGTTTTTTGCTTACCTCGTGAATTGATTACAAAAACCTTCCTGAACAGGTTGTCGAATTATGTGCAAATTTACCAACTGGCTAATATTCCGAAATCGTTAGTGGTACGCACCGTCTTTATGGAATCCGCTTTCAGGATTGCTTTACCCGCTCACCTTCCTCTACAGGTAGCCATTTCTTATCTACAGGTGCGAACACCTTGATGTATTCTGTCATTTGGACGCTTCATTAAGTCAGCGATGAATACTACAGCCCTGGGTCATTGAAGTCGTTATTGGTTTTGTGATCGACATAAATAGTCTTGTTTTTACTGCCAACAATGCTAGTGAAAGCTGGCTACGCTGGTGTTCAATAGCTTGTTGACTCAGAGACAAAGCGAGTTTTTTTCCAGGAGTTTAATTTAGCTGTTTAAATGATCGAGAGATGGCAGATGCGATGATCGGTAGTTAATAATGCGCTTTTACTGGTAGATCGACAAATACTGTAACATGATCATATACGTAGCTACGGGTCACCACGAAGTTCACGCAAACACAAGGCTATGTTATGAACTTGTAGCAAACGACAACACCTATAAAATGGTAAAAGATGAGAAATAAATTCTTATCGCGCAGCTTATCACAAATGTTTCACAAGTTGAAATATTATTCTGAACATGATACAGATCTGTCTGCACGGTGTCAAATAAAAGGCAATCCCAGAACTAAATGCTTTATAGAGAGTAATACTATGTGTTTTCACTATACATTCAGTGATCTCAGAAAGGTGAAAAGGTGTCACTTAACGTTACCCAACAGGTGAGCATAATATTTTTCTTTACAACACAACGTTTTTGTAGAGCGCAGTTATGGCACGAAATCATGAAATATTTTATTGACACGCTAACGCGGGGTCGGAGAGTAAGGGTACGCAGGCCGGCGTCGCAGTGAACCTACTACGGTACGTAGCGGTGTCTTAGTGAATGGTTTCCCATGATCGATACGGGACCCATGGATCAAACGTGTCAAAATATCGAACTATGAGTAGTTATAGCGTAAGAATAACACGAACATTTCTTTTAAATACTCATGCGGAAGAACGGACACGTGATTATTGATTCTGTCCCTTTACGCCATGCAGGAATTCAAAACAATTTGATGTAAACAGTAAAAAATAAAAGGCGTTATCGTTTTTACGGCCAATAAATGTATTTTTATTATGCTTTTCCGGGGGAAACTTTTTGAAGTTATTAGCTTCTCCTACAGCTATAAAAGAACAAATGACGTTGTGTTGTTTGTGATTCTATTATAAATCTGTGATTTGCTGAAATCAAGACCCGTGACATAGCCAGTTATAACGTTTAAATACACTGTCACTTATCGAATACGATTGAAACGTAGCTCGTAAACAGAGCGTTTGGCTACGACCGCGAACCTTCCAGGGTCGAATCTGCGCTGAAGCTAATTTCAGCAGTGACTCGGTGAGGAAATAATTTTTCTCGTTGACTAAGAGGACATGGCGAACGCGACCTAGCGGAAGGTGAAAAGTACAAGTACACAATGCCTCCATTTATCTCTAATGAACGTCTTCATTAGGTCAAGCTCATTGTATAAGGTTTTGAAAAAAAAACGTAATAAAAAGAATAATAATCAACATTTTCTACTTTGAAATCCACATGCAACAAAAGACAACACATAAAGTGTAATTTATATGAACGGGCGTGTACCTAAACGATTGACCATTTTAATCTCAAACAGCGGGAAGGTTGCATGTTCAACATGGCACCCAACCCGCCATATTTGAATATCACGCTGAGCCACTACAAGAAATCTTAATGAATGACCTGTGAGTGAAGGAAAGTCGAGCCTACTCGCATTCCTTGTATGTTGCTAGGTGCGTTAATTTACAAAACGAACACGAGTATTGAGCCCGTCATGGAAAAACATTTGGAGTTTGTTTAAAAAACAAGGATAGCTCACGGTAAGAATCAGAAACTAACAAGTAATAAAGAGCCTTTACAAGGCTAGAATATTCTGTCGGTGAACACCTGAGGCGTGTTCATCGAAGAGTCGTAAAAAAGTTGATATGGTTTGTCTTTTGGCTATAGTACTTGAGAAGACTGAACATTCGACACGTCGAGACGAACGATTCCCATTTTTGCCCAGAACTGCTGGCTTACATTAACAATTACGCACGGTGAAAAACAAAAAGTCACCCTTGCGTCACACGTGACCTAAGTCGTCTGGTCGGAGCCGGAGCAGGAGTAGCACCATCTGGTGGTTGGATGAAAGGGAAGCAACGCGTGGAATGAAGGCAATCATATTTTTCCAAGTTTCATTTACAAATGGCAGCTATATGTTAATGTGACTCCCTTTCTAAAGTGACTGGGTGGACACGCAAAATGCGTCGTCAGAATATCGTAAGCGAATGCCGTCCTTGAGACACACTTATAAAACGTACTCTCCTCATTTACTTGATGTCCCGTGGAGATAAGACAATTTTTGTTTCCGGTCTTTAATTGGTTGTCGGGGTTTTTACCAAGATTTCGCAGGTTTAGAAAATAACGACTTGTGAAGAATTTTTCTTCGATTTTAACTAAGAATATTTGAGCACATTGTTCGAATATTTGATCTCCATGTTTATCATTCGACAAATACAGAGCACAAAGTTATTCTCGCCACGCAACTGTCCCAGATTTGTTATAATTTCAGCTTAATCCTCGCAAGGCATTATCCTAATGCAAAAGCTAATTTTTCCAGGTGGCCAAGTATGCAAAAGTGACTGCTAATTGGACCAATCAGGTCGGCAGTGACTTCAATGTAAATAACCACTATTAGGGTAATATAGCCCTATTTTGCTTTAAATCAACCATACATAATGACGGGTCACTGACATAAGATAACTCACAGTAGGTCGCATGGAGCACGAGGAATTATTATATCTCAAAAATGGAATAATTACGCGAAACATTCGCGGTAAGCCGCAACTAATGGTAGAAAATGCTTGGTATAAAAATTTTCCGTCGCCTTCAATTCGCTCCAGCTACGATTCTCCTTCATGTCTTAAGACCAACGCAGCTTTATGGAAACTGAATTTTATCTTGTGTTACATTTCATATGGCCCCAGGCAATATGTATAGTTACTAACAAATAACATCAGCACAAAGTACATGTACAATCACATGTCTTGTAAATTAATGAGCTCTTGTAAAAGTGATTTGTCATTAGAATGATAAATTTGCTGACACTACGATTCTTCCAAAGTCATTCCCTAGATATATGTATGTGTGTATATGGAATGTTTGAATCGTAGTATACTGAGTAAACAAGTGCGAGACTTGAATGGTAAACGATTTGGATGATGGTAATGACGATAAAAATGATGACGAACTGCAATGAAGCAAAGATGATTCCAAAAATGATCACCGTCATCATTGTAATTATCACCATCACCACCACCACCACCATCATCATGGTCATCGTCATCATCATCATCACCACCACCATCATCATCATCATCATCATCACCATCATCATCATCATCATCATCATCGTCATCATCAAAAATTGATGACGAAATTACAGCGACCCCCAAGTTAGGCTGTGAGGCTGATTCCTCGATTGAGATGATCTCAGAAAACTACTTTATTACCGCCGACGCTGCCACATTCAAACACAAAAAGCACGTTCTTGTTGCCTGTGGTATTTATCCAGCCACCTTGTTATCATGAAATAATACAAAGAAGCTAAAGTTGTATAAATTCAGCAGATTGGAAAGACTATTCAAACCAGCAGTCCCAGAATAGCACCAAAATATTGCGCATATTTCCTATATAAAACAGAGTCTCGTTCCTTCAGGGACCTTTTACTGCCAGGAGCTGATACAAGAAAGTGTCAATGTGTTTCTTTAACTTTTTCAAATTGTTCATCCTGTCATATTTCGATATTGACGATAGATCTCATTCTGATATTTTTGTAATAGTTTTGCATTTTTACATTGGGGGGGGCACCTCTTGGGCCATTTTCTCGCTTTGACGAAATTAAACCCACTCTTGCAGGAGAGGCCTCGGCGACGATGAAATCAATTGACACCTTCTCCTGGAATTTGAAATTATCCATTCGATTCCAGTTGGGTCTCATTTCAGGAATCTCTTCCATTCTTGTCCGTAATGACACTTACGGAGACTCACCATCGACTGAAGACCCCAATGATAATATCAGATGTCTACATTTCCCTGTGTCATGTAAATTCTCTAATGCGGCGGAGGGGTTGGGAGGGGACCTCTTTTGCCGTATTTTGAAATTACGCATCCTTTCGTAATAAGGTAGCGCACCTCGGAGGGGCCCGCGCCGAGATGGAAACCGGTGCAGTTGGCCCCTTTCCCCTCCTATAAATCCAGCACTGTTTGATTTGTCTCGCATAAAGTATCACTTTGTTGTTACTTTATGGCCAAAATCAAGTGCTAACTAGAAAGGTTTGCGTGCGCGTTTCATGTCGCAACTAACGAAGTTAATTAGTAGCATTATCAAAGACGAACCACAGTGGTATTGTTCGAAACAAATCACGCATGATCTAGGAGCGTAATTGTTTCCGTGTGCTTCTGGTTGTAATTAACGGGAGAAAAAGGTATCTGGACAATTTACGTAGTGACACAATATCCATCAATCCGTCAAATTAATGTCATAGATGTTCATTTTTTTTCTTTGCAAACATATAGCATTCACGCTATTGATGTTCCGAAACAATCTGTGTACCATGAACACCAAGTTCCAGTTAAAATGCGATTGCTGAGAATGTGATTTTTGTAACTTTGCACACAAAATTGATCTGTTTTTAGTCACTAGTCTAAAATCCATTATTAATCTTGTTCTGGTATAAGAACGGTTACAAGCACTCGCGGGGAATTCCACTGACGCCCGTTCTGCCCTGGTCACTCTAACCCGCCGTGTTAAACAAACCAGTTCTTTTCATTCCCAAAAATAAGTTCTAATATTATTTTCGAACTCACAGTCTGACAAAGAGAGCACGTGCCATTTTTAAGACCTACCGGACACTAAAGGCATTATGAGCAACCGGTCTCACGAGATTGTTGGCTCAGCAAAAATTCAAAACCTGCGACCTCGCTTTTGATTTGTGCCCAGGCCACATATCGGCAGATTGAGTTCTATCGCTACGTCTAGCATGATCGAGAGATTTTTTATCGGATCAGTAGTAAAGATTGAAGTTTTCGACGCCGACACCGAGTCTGCTGTATGGATGTTTTCCCGATTGTCGGTCAATATGACCATGTTTTCCTCAAATTCATCGGATCGGCGTCGGAAGCTGTGTGTGGCAGAGGCATCACATGTAGCAACCCTATGAGTGTCCTGAGGTAACCGTTAGAGCACACATAGCTTGCAAATTTAAACCTGTATCAGCCAAGCGAAGTCCTGGTAATTTTCTGGTAGATTTATTTCACATCTCAGGGCACTTGAGTGCTCGAGTGCTACACGATGAAAGTCAAAACTTGATTTCAAAGGCGCACGGTGCCGGAAACGTGATTTTAAGAAACTAATCAGTAGGATATCAGTAATAGTTTCGATGAAATAAACATTAATTGTAAATAAGAAGGACCCTGATAGAATTTTTCTTTGCTCTGGAGGCAGAAAAACGCACTGCTGCATTGGCCTCATTTTAGAAATGCGGGGCTGATTCTAAGAATCATGTCGGAAAATATCCCATCCGCGGGTACTTCAAGTTTACATCCACGGATACTTCAAGTTTATCAAGTTCCTGTTGTCGGAGATGAAACACACAGTGTAGCATGAAAATCGCTGACTTTGCAAGATCGAATACAATTAATACAATAGAGAAAAACTTGCAAAAAGCAAGACACCAACAAACAACACGAGAAACTCCAATGATGAGAAAACGAGAGAACTGTTTCATGGTGGGGAAATGTCGCGGAATCAAGTGTTGCTTGTCCTATTGTCTGGCTCGATGGATTTGCTTAATATTAAAATTACATAGTGAAACTGTCAAAAGTCAATACTCTCCTCTGTTGTTCCGGCATAGTGATGTTGAGTAACTTTTTTATACTTGAATCTGCTTTATAAACTTTGTAAGACCTGAATTGCTTCCCCAAATTATCGCATCACAATTTAACCGACTTAAAGATTAGGATTATTTTAGAAATTATATTCTCGAGACATTTTTCCTATTAATTAGCGAAGCTCATTATCAATCTGCTTGACATCACAGAGATATACGAAATATTTGTCCTCCTATTGTTCTCAAACTGACAAATGAAACAGCTACAGAAGGGGCGGGATTACAATATTTGTTCTATGCATTTCTAAACACTGTCAAATAAACTGCTTTGGTTCTCCGATGTAAGCGGTTGCAGTCAAACGCTCTGCTGACGACACACTCAATAAATTGCAGAGTATTTTTTTAACTGGTTACTAGGCTGCTTGCATCGATTCCAGCGAATGGCTTGCAGACAACATCAAGAATTGGCGATTTGCAATTAACTCCCAAAAAACGAAACGGGTTTTGTTACTTTATAGCTCTGGTCAAAGCTAATAACTTCAAAAACTCTACTCTATAAACCAATTATCTCCAAAACGCGTAAAACGATCATGACCGTTTATAGAATTTTATTATATGATTTTCGACCTTTTGTAAGTGTAGAACGACGTGTTAATAACTGAATTTGTGAATTTATGGGAAATGATTTTACAACCCACTTTTCAGGCAAACAAAATTCTCTCAGTCAATGAAAAAAGGGAAAGCATAACTCAATTAACCCAGTTGGTTATCGTCTGCTTCTCAGTGCACATTTCCTGTTAAAACATCTTGAACCAAGGAGGTGCAGTTTGATGGTTCAGACATTTCCTATATGATCTTTATCCGAAACCTGCACTTTACGCACAGGAAAGCAAGGAAATTAGTCTTAAAATAATTCCTAAGCAGTTGCGAAATATTTATGAATGGGAATCCCAAAAAAAATCATGACGGGGTTAAGAGGTCACGAGATTATGGATCGTAAGTAGCCATGTCCGCTTATCCATTAACGTTACGTAGCGCCCATAAAATGTCTGAATTTGGCCAAATGTTGTACATCATATAATTATAAGGAATGTGTGTTTGGATCCATATGAAACTTTGAGATATCATGTTTCAGGCACTGTTTTCAAAACGCTGTTTAGAATTGTTTTCAAAAATGTTCCAATTCTGCACGAGGGGTTATCAACAATAATATTTTTATGATTTGCATAAATAATGTTGAAATGATATCGTTGAAAATTATACTAGCGTTTTTGAGATTTCATTTGAAACATTTACATCAAATGACATTTGGTCACGTCATTGATACCGTTGTTTTGCTATCGACGTAGCTCTTTTTGTTAAATTTCATTGTAAATAAATAAGTTTTGATACGTCGAAACACGAATATACAATCGGAAAATAAAAATTTCCACCGAGTTGAACTCAAGAGATTTGTAAATATTTGTCTAAATACGCAGTGATGCCCTAAATAACTTTAGGTTAGAAGCTGCAACTAGATCCCACACTAAAGGGAACCCCGTCTTGTAGGGATACCTCCTGAAACGTGGGTAAAAATCATGGCGAACGGAGCAGGAGGTGAAATTGTATCGCCCTACGGTGTGCCAAAAACTATGGCAATCGGGCTCAGCTGACCGAATGACAAGGGATCCCTAACTAGAGACCTGAGGAACCTAAATCCGGCATGTCTCTGAAACACATGCAAGTTATAGGAAAAGTGTAGATTTTTACATATTTTAAACAACTCTGATTTACCAAAACTTCGGTATTTACACTATCGCGGACAGTGTACATCAAACCAGTCAAAACATGCGCATGCAAATTGATAAAACTAAACGAATGGAAATTGGCACACTAAGGCCGACGGAGTGCATAAAAATCGACTGTCTCACGGTACGTTTAAACATCGATTTCACACTCGGCTTCTAAAAAACAGAATAGTTATAGATTTGCAGTGCCAGGTTGAAATCTGGTTTTGAATGCCCCAAGATAACATGGTATGAAGAGAGCTGATTTTTTTCTCGCCGTCTAAAGTGTCATTTGATAAAACTATATAACGATAGAGATTCTCACATGTTTTTACAATGTATTGTAAAATCGGAAATGTTAAGTTCCCCGTGTTGGCACTATTATAGTGAAATCCTACCTACGAAGATCATAGCCACACTAAACAGTTTTTTTTCCTCATGACTAAGCATAAACTCGAGAATGAAGACAGGGCTCTTAAGAAATAAATGGTGATTGCTAGTCTTATTTTGACTTGTCGCCTGTTTAAGTTGTCACGTGCCTGTCGGATATACTGTAGTACTTTGAAAAGATGTTACGAGGTCGCCAAATGGCTCAACTCGTGATCGATGATCCCCAACAATTCGGAGAAAACAAGATTTAATAGAATAACCATCTCAGCTGCGACATCTCTTTCAAAGGACAGTTAGTCGGTCACAACAAGATTCCTAAATGTCATCGCTGTTCCGTAGATTAGCGGCCTATGATACTACAATCTGGCCTATGAGTTAGCCCTGAAACGTAACTCCGAATTGTCAAATGCTTATAACAGATGAAATAAACAACGTTATAGGACACGGTTTTTTATCAGCTCCCGTTCAAAAATAATCTATCCACAAAATCACATCAATTTTGGGTTGATACTGAAACTTCGTTTTTGATATCTCAATTTCAAGCCACAATGGCAATACAGCGAAAATTGAAGAAAAGCCGTGAGCGGCATTGCCTGCCAAGACTTCATCATCTCAGCACCACTCATCGGACGACAAAGAAAATAAAACAGAGGCCCGCAAAGTTCTTGAGAGTGTAAACAATGAACTACATTTATTTAAAGTGTTTTTCCAGATATTTATTATTTATTTGAAATGTTACTCATAGGTAAGAACTCGTGACACTATCGAAGCTAAAAATGTGCGACTTATGTAAACGATTCGATGGATTTAGAGTATGCAATTCACACGGGTAGCCGAGAATTCACCAGTTATTTTAAACAGTTCCTATGCAATTGGGTCCGTAATTCATAACTGCCCCAGGTATCTTTTCATACACAGACGTAACCAAGGATTATACCTTGAATGCTCGAGGAGAGTGTTTCCCACAGGCTATCAATAATCCATAGAACGGAGCCCGCAGCTATTTATGTTTGTCACCCAGCCTAAGATGTATCGACCCCTCAACATTATACCTGGGTGATTCAGATTGCCAGTCAGATTGCTGATGACTATTAGCATCTTACTTTCTTTATGTTAGACACAAAAACGCGCCTAACTAATAAACTGAATATTGTTACGGAAAGAAGTAAAAATGTTGACAAATATTGTCCAGCGGTTGACCCTGTCGAAGCCGAATTTGTATGACTATGTTAAATCTGCGAAATGATAAATATGCTGGAGAAATTTCTGATGATTAAGCAATGTTTCACTCGTACGTGCACGTAGTTACTGGGATGGTATAATGATGTTTAATGTTAGCAAACTTCGGGTTTCATTTAATAAAAACTTTTGTATCGAGTGTTCAGAAATTGTCATCAAATTTACGTATTAGTTGTTGTCACGTTATAAAACTTATATAAAGTTGAAATAGCAAGATATTTGTTTGCTTGTAAAGAGCCGTACCGAGTGTCCTCAAATTTCAGGGTTACAAAGCACTCGAGTATGAATTTTCCAATCATAAAAAACACCGAGAATTCTGAAAAATACGTTTCCAAAGCGTCTGGCATTGTTATCTTGTTACAAGATCGCGCTTTTTAACAAAAATTCGTTCGATTAAAATGAACGCAGTAACATCTTGATTGATCAGTGTAAATGAAAATTTCTTAATATTTCCAAAACTCGGTTCCATTTTTTCATCACTTGGTTACTTTGGATTTTAAGCTACTTGAATCTACAAAAAACAAAACACTGCAATAAACAGTTATCACAATTGTTTTGCAGTCTTTGATTAAAATAATACTATATCATATACATATCAGCCTGTTTAGAACACTTTGGTATCAGTCCCGCGTGCAGACAAAATTTGTTGAACATTATAAATCGTGAACATTGTTGTGTGTGTTCAATAAATTTTACATGAGCCTTCCAAAACAAATAAATCGGCCGCATATCCTCAAGATATTTAAAGCATTACCGATGAAATACATTCGAACGTAGCTGGAAAATGAAATGAAATAACGTTCATATTCAAAATATGACAACTGAAAATGTCCGGCCAACAGGAAAATAGTGTACAAATAGGAAGTCAGGGTTCAGTGGAAAACTATCTATTTGGCACGATCAAAATCTAGCGAGAAATCTACATGTATGCAGAATTGTGTCTATAACATTCCTAGGTATTTGCTTCAAACAATTTGTGTTATTAGGCTATCAAAACGTGCACAATGTTAAATGCCTTCTCCTCTTAACTTTAGTTTAAAACGTTTTATCGCATAAGCGCGTACTTGGGCACATGCGCCTGTACGTAAAGATGCGCCATCGCCTCATTCCAAAACCCTTGAGAAATATCCCAAACCATATTTTAAAAAATCTTTCTGAGTGAAAATTTAAAGTGGGTTGGAATATGTTAGTAGCTAAAATTCATATGATTTAAATTGTTTATCTGCCAGTAAAATTGACAGTATATTGGAAAGTTTTTGTGAAGACTTCTTTGTAAAACTTAGCAATCTCCCTGCCGTAAAAAATATTTTCCCTTTCGTTTCAAACTCAAAAAAGTACCTGCCTACAAATTGGGCATCAGCGCAGAATCCCTGTAGCCTTTGTGGACTTTTGTCTCGTTCAATCGGACTTCTTGTTTCGCTGAAGCTGACTTTTTTGCCTAATTCGCCAAATTCGGGACTCGTTCGAGCCCCCGAGCCCCCCCGGGTGCGCCTATGAAAAACAATGAACTTTTTAATTTTCTGGAAATTCTTGGCCATGTCTAAGGTAATTACTCTATCGTAAATGTTTCTTAAGGGTTGTTTAAACAAGAACTGAACGTGCATACTGTGAAGAATTTAAAATGAATTTTCACTTTCAATGCCACTTTAAAGGATGGTAAACAATGTCGTATAAGTACAGTTACTAAGGTTGGAATTAAACGTACGATTGACATTTATTGATGCACATATGCAAGGGATTGTCGAGTGTGCTTTTAAGTGGAATTTGAATGCATAAGTGAATATGCGAAAAAATGAGCAAAATTCTTTAAACAACACCTTCATTCAGATATACACGTAATTTATGAGCCTAATGTACAATGTACAGCCAATTTGAAAACAAACAAGTTTGATCAAAACGTATGCATAAACATTTATATTTCAACATTACGTCATTTTGACAACACCAACTGACTTTAGCAGATCATCAACATGGTCGCCAGAGTTGAATAACGGGAAACTTAATTTTTACGATAATTACCGATGAAGAATAAAAATAGGGCGTGTTTCACGAATTATTTTTGTGGTACATGTCGATAGGGGAAATTATTTTTATGAGCTTTCAACTGAGACAAAGAAAAGAGTGTCTTTAAATTCAGTACTTAAATACCAGAGATAACCACATTTCGTCACCGTATATAAAGTAACGTCCATCAACCCATTAAACATCAAAGGATGAAACATTAGTGAAGCCTATTCCCGCTACATAATTTGCCCAGGCGGCTATTGGTATTAAACGTCAAATTTGACGAAAATTGAGTGATGAGAATTCAGCCAGTTGTTAGTCAGAGTGTGATTGTAAACTTAATCATTGACGAGAGGCTCAAATTTTATTAGCTCTTTTCTGGTAAGTCAATGACGCTTGCGAAACCAATCTGTATAGGAGATGACTTGAGTAGTGACGGGCATTGCAGACATTTCCAGTAATGAAAGAGCACAGCGTCACTATCAGTCTAAGACATTCACCCACAATGCAACCCACACGTGTCAAGCACTTGTCTTACTTTTTTCACATGCTAATGTACAAGTCATTATCATATAACCTAATTGTTATGGAATTCGTCATTGTAATGCAGGGAAACTTGTATTACTGCATTTTGCGTTGCCATGATGACACCAGAGCATGGTCAAAAATGACAAATATCAGTGCTGGATGTGCTTATTTGTTAATCAACTCGGAAGTGCCTGGCATTTTGAGAAGTAGGTCAGTCATGCAATTATATCTTCTAAAGAGAAGAGTTCAATTCAGGATGACCCTATTCCATAACAGCATAAACAAAAACGACGGAGAGGCAGTCACGTGTGATGGCTTATGTATGCGTTGCAAGCAGATTCTTAAATTCCGTGCAACTCACCATTTTTACGCTTTCTTTACGGAAACAACGTCCCTATCGCCGGGCAAGCCGATTCCAGGGAGTCCGTTCCTTACAAAGAAAAGAGAACTCTTCCCTGGACTTCGGTGTTTACTTAATAGAAATGATTTTATGTCCTGTCTATGAAAGCAAGCAGCCAATGAATTACATTTCACGAATACGGGACATCATTGTTTTTAAAGAGCCAGTGACATCATCACCAGTGCGTCAGCTGACCCCTGATGATGTTACATCAATTGTTTGATGCTTCTGTGTTTTGTGATTGGTTGTCATAGGACCGAATTGTTTATTTTTATTTTAAAATATTGTACTTGGTTTGATAACCCCAGCAGCTGGCTCATTTCTCCATGAGGGCGCACGGCATGTCAAGCAAAACGCCAATCTAGTACTAATTCAACAAACGTTTTTGGTTTGCCAGCACCCCTTTACGGATGGTATGCACATTCTCACGTCGTGTTCTTTTAGTAAAGTTTTGAACGTTTTACTGTCACAGCGATCATGTTTAGGCATGATCCACACGATATCGTTCACAGAAACTTGTTATTTTCTCAGTCATGGGATTCCTCGCACGGTTTTGCCTAACAAGACGAAAACACTAGAGTACCTTACGTCCAAACTGTGTAAGATTTTTTCTGAGCTACACGGCACAAGTTTCATAGCTGGACACGGCTTTCAGAAAAACTAGGTTCGTCCACAAACAAACATGAGGTTTACAAAAAGAACGATCATTCGTTCGCCTACGTAAATACCCTGACATGAAAACGGCTTTTGCAAAAAAATCCCTGCTGGAAATCGCTTACGTAATGTAGAGATCTTTGCTTAATGCCTGTAAGGAAATGTTAAATTTCAAATTCGCGTGGCCGATGCCTAAATTGATACAGTAACACACGCGCTGAAATTTTTACTAGGAAATTGTGATTTAAGGGGCAATAATTGTTGATTAATAATACAGTCTTGAAAATTCAACGGATATTATTGTTTTATATCTCTGATCAAACCTAATAACTTCAAGAAGCCTGCCTCATCCAACAGTAGTTCCAAAAATGCTGTTTATCGCCCGTAAAACCCACAATGTCTCTTTAAGCAATGCATAATTGTTATTAAAACGCGATAACAGTGAAAATTGAAGATTAATACAAAAACACTTTAAAAACACCAGTAACCTATGTATACATGTAATTAGCATCGTCTGATTTGCGCACCCACGTTGTGCACCCAAGCTACGCACATGCGATTGAATGTGAACTTACGAATTTATAGAAAGAACATTTGGCATTTTCTACTTTGGTTCATCATAATTTTAGGCTGTGTTGAAATTCAATAATTGTATGAGCAGACACGTGAACATGCAATGAAGATAAAATTCAACGACAAACCTGTGTTTCAGCTAATACACAACATCGCTATTGTTTACACGTTTCCCACCAGCGAGTTCAAAGATGAAATTAAATTTTCTCTAACTCGATCACTTTCTCTACTTCCATATCTTCAATCCACACGATCAACCACTAATGGCAGAAATCTTCCACGTCTATCAGTGTCTGACACCACACTAGTAAACTTCGGCTCAATAATGACATTACTAAAAGACATAAATTGGACAAGACATCTTCAAACGTAACGCATTATTGTGATGAGGTTGACCCATTTTCTTGTAAAATTCCTGCAAACTTGGGCCCGCCCCGGGCACATATACACTACGTCGGTAAAAGACTTGGTAATTGATAAGGTTAACAAATTTAAAATGGTTCAACTACCCTTTGAAGACGCCTTATTGAATTTAGGCGCGGGCTTTAGATGGAAATTGAAATTCGATAGGTCTACCTTTGTTAGATGGACAGAAAATTGATTGAAACTGTCTGAAGCATGGTTCACTTGAAGATGAGGATTTCGTTCAGAAAAAGATAGTATTTTGAAATTATTGAGGGTGTACGGAAAGGTTATTCAAAGTATTCCGATTTTTTATTTTAAAACCACTTACATATTTTGATGAGCGGACAAGCTTTCGTATAAATGTAAAATTTAATAGATTTAGATAAACGTTTGCGAAGCACAAGTTTCGCTCTGAAAGGGTGAGAAGATAAATTTTGATTGACAAAATCGTGATACCCTGCGGGCAAATAATGTCGTGCAGAATTTATCGGTTAATCACCTTTTTATTCAATTTTATACTCTGATTAGATTGTCGACGTGTTTAAATAATCCATTTAAAACGATTAATTACGCAGGGGTTACGCGTCAGGTTATATTTTTCTTAAAGCATGCAACAATTTCCGTGAGTCCAAAACATAGCCTTAAAATACAAACTGAGCTAGCATTAATTATATAACACACTCAGTATTTGTCATAAGGCATATTTTTAATGCGTATTTAATGCAATACCCCGGGTCTACGAGGTTTATCAATAAACGAATAAGCGTATAAAAATAAGTAAATAACACAGCTTCATCAAAATCGACGAATTCAGGTTAATAACAATTAGTCCGTGCTAAGTACTTGTGCGACACACTACACCGAAGTTTCGTTGAGTACAGCAGTTTCGCTTTTAAATTCTACTATTTTCAGCCAAGTTTCGGTAGCACATTAACCTTTCCCACTTACCGAAACTTCGGTAAAAACGAAGTTTCGCCTCCAGTGGGAAGCACTGTCTAATCTTGTCTGCTTCAGAGGAATACACAATGATGTTACTTTCATAAACTTCCGCAAATCAATCACGGGATTTTGCGAATTTGAAGCATACCTCTAATACCT
>NMRA01000738.1:9365-43749 GCA_002633005.1 Phoronis australis | reverse complement strand
AGTGATTCTCCCTGTGCCAGTGTTGTCCCCAGCCCAGAGCCTGTAAGCAGTCCTGCAGCGACGCTGTGTAATGGTGTGAATACAGGCCTAGTTCAACACACAGTGAGGAGGAACAGATAGTCATACAATGAACAGGCGGTGAGACAAACTTTAAAACGTTTATTGTGGACTGGACTAAAATATTGGAGCTATTTAAAAAGTGCCAGGTGTTTGGCGAAGGAGTCACACGGCGGGATGTAAGCGGTTTGGGTGCTCAGGTAACCATCCAGTGGGAAAAGCAATGGCATTCAATTGAGTGCATACCGTGCATTTTGCACCAAGACGTTGCACCACGCCTTTCCCCAGTCTCTGCCTCATCTCTCTCATAGCTGTCTGTGCGCATTCTGCCTCAGTATATCGGGGTTCAAACATATATCCCCCCACTGACTATTCGTGAAAAAAATCCTTGTCACCACTCCTATGAACAATGTCTTTGTCACTCACGTCAGTGTGTCTGTGATATGGGTCGCCGACTCCATCCAATTTGAGGCTACTAAAAACTAAAAGATTCCTAAATCCAACGTAATTGAGTTCTCCAACAACCTAGCTTGTCGTAGAATACGCGTCGATGGGAAGTGGTGACAACAACTTTTGGAAACTAGAACGAAAACAACAGTGAAACAGATCCTCACAGTAAACTTGAACTCAGAAACAAAATGGCGGGAAGTTCTTAACCCCTTAAACGTCACTTCCGGGGTAGGGCACGACTAATTTCTAATATTACGAGAAGCCGTATTTAACTGAAACATATATCTGGGTTAACCAACGAACCGTATTTCTACTAAAAATGACGCGAAAAAAGTTGCCTTCTCCTTTAAAATCAACAGCTGTAACAGCCATGACGCCTAACATGCTACGGCGACTGAAACTAACCTGACGTCGATAGCAAGCATGAGTATTCTGGTCTGAAGCAGTGACGCGAGTAACGGGAGAAATGAGCTCTATTTTAATTCGACAAAAAATCTAAGTAAAAGTTGTGTTGGAAAAAAAAATTGTTTATTGCATTTTTGGTCGTTTTTGCAGCTATTTCCTTGAATCGCAGCACATCACCACGTGGCACCGTCAGTTCTTTCGTC
This sequence comes from Phoronis australis, assembly GCA_002633005.1. Taxonomy (NCBI): domain Eukaryota; kingdom Metazoa; phylum Phoronida; family Phoronidae; genus Phoronis; species Phoronis australis. Next base: position 42,634 of record NMRA01000738.1, on the reverse strand, counting down.
CAACCCTTTATTACACGAAAAGAAGTTGTTTACAATTAAAGACGGGTTTGGGAATGATTACGATCGGTGTTGAAAGACACAAAAAACGACAAAACAAGCGAATACTTAATTAAATTTCTGAATTAGTCAAATCCGATATCTAAAACCGAAATATTACACCTGGATTAAAACCTCATGAGAAACCTAAACAGTCAATAGTAAATGATGTTACGAAAAAACACTGACCGCATGACTACTGCAATACCGCGTTCAAAAGTAAACTTATTACGAGATCGCAAATGATCTTGGTTCGTTGTCTGGGATGATTATCTAATTTTTGTACTTGAATGAAATACGACTCGAACCAGTTGCTCATCACTCTTTCAGTAAACTTACAAATTTAAATTTGTTCTAGTCGATTTGCATGGGACAAACCCGTGTTGCACCACAAAATCAATTTTAATTTTGACCACTCACCGCTATAAAATTGGTTTAAATAGTCAAATTAGACGTGATTTCAGGGCTTTGACAGAGCTGCCGATTGGATGTTCTGAAGGAATAACGAACTGTATGTGCACAAATCAGAAATCATTTCCCACCAGAGTAAGAAAAAAGCTGACACCAGAAAAAAATGAGACCAATGCTATAGTTTGGTTCTGAAACAGAACGCGGACTTAGTAGACGCATTATATGAATTTCAAATCTAAGTTTGAATGGAGTCTGTGCTCAGAGATCAGACACTGCTCGAACATGCATCTAGTCAAGGTACAAATTACTACTCGAATCATGAAGCGAGACTGGTTAAATTTCGAGTCAAATGATGCCGGAGTCGTATGTAACGATTTCGGACCCTGATCTCCAAACTCAGACATGACTCAGTCTCAAACTAAATTTCATGCTTTTATCATGAATTCTCACGACCACCATGCCGTCAATTTGTCAGTGACGTACAGTTTTATATTGAAGCAATTTGGAGAAAAATGTTCGACGTCTCAAAACGTCACAGAATGAAAGAAATTGCGTTTCTTGTCTACTCAGTTCGCTTTGTACACCAGAATGTTTAATTGGGTCACGTGACAGACACTTTTGTGTTGTCAGCCATCTTACAAATAATTAGCATATCATCAACACGCAATCTGGCCAATCAAATGTCATCACAATGGGCGAACAGAGCCTTACCAATTTCTTCATAGGAATCCAGGGACAAATATATTGGTTCCTAAAAAGAATGTATACACCTCCCTGCCGTAATTTGTTTTGCGGTTGTACAATAAGAGGGCTGATTGGACGCTCAAGTGTTTTTTCAGACCGCAGATCAAATTCCGATTTGCTTTCTTATCGGACAGCGACTTATTGATCTTCAGAGTTTTAAGAATGGACTTGCTTTTAATGATTAAAATGTTGCCTTTTTCTTGAAATTTCTATTAAGCAACCAGCGACTGTCAACCCACAAAAGTATATATTTTCTGAAAGTGAGTGTCAAGAAAATTTTATTCATGCGTTTCATAACACTTATCAATTCTCATAGTCACATGCTAATGCGTTTTTGTCAAAAATTTTATTTTTGAAAGGTATACTGATAAGTTCTCTTCCCTTTCACCAGTATTCGCCATACTTATATTAATACGTTGATAAAAACCATATTTGAGATTTTCGTTACTAGCCCCGATATTTCTTAATCGTAAAATATGTTCAATGTATGATAGTTTTCTTTCAGAATATCACGACTCTTGATTTTAAACTAAATGTAAAATACAACGAAAGCTCCAGTAAAAATTTTGGACTGCTTTTATACGTTAAGACACGGTGATGTCCTGAACTTTCAACAAGACTAAAATCGGTGGATTCTTTCTCGAGATATAGTGTTCCGAAGTTCGGAGTGGTGCTCGACAGAAATCACTAGAAAACGTAATTTTGTCACCAGTCGGACACTCACCGGTTTGTTCTTGATTTATGTTCCAAACTACCGCCCCGTGGTTGTAACGATTTTTCTATTTTCCTTAGACAGCCGATTCACTCGACAGTGTGGATAGGTCGACAAACATTAGAGTTTTGCATTGTGGAAAAACTTTGGAGGAAGATTGGATTTGATTGACAGGTTGCAAAACCGTGCGTGTTTGTGACAAAAACAGCTGTTTGTATGAAATTAAATTCATTTGAAACATTCAAACATTTTGCTGCATGCAGAGTCCGTATTTTTCAGAAAAAGGATACACGTAATCTTAAATCCTCGCTGTCCTATTGACGTCGTCATCGTCAACATCAATCAAAGACACTGCCACCCACCAAATTCGTGCACAGAACACGCTGATACACGTCAAAACTGAATGTCTAATAAAGACATTTACTGTGACGCCTAAAACAGTGTGTTCGAATTCACAGCCGTTTGTCGCCTTTTTGTCCTCACTTTCAGGCTTATACTATAAATAGTACAAGTAACCTTTTTTGTTTTCGAATGCAGTCACATGGCTGAGATATTTTGTTTAAAATTCCCCAAAATGTACGTGTATGCATGAAAAAGGACTTGCTTGAATAGCAGTGATTATCATAGGCGAACTGTTTCACGTCATGAGAATGTGACGACACGGTGGCTGGGTCACGAATCAGAACGATGTTTTCATGCATCGTCGTGGTTGTCTTCTCAAACAACAGTCGAATGTTTTCTCAGTTGTGACTCAACTGTTAACTCACTATTCTGACGTAATCGTTGATGTGAATTAATTATTGGTGAATTTGGATACATCTCTTGAGCGCTTACGGTCGAGACTGATATGTACTTCGCCAGCAGGTAGTATCACATAAGTGTGTACTTCATTTGGTGGCGATGTTTTCTCAGTTGTTGATCTTAACACCCACCAATTACACAATCAAGGGTGTAAACTAATTATCGGCGAATTAAATTCTGTTGCTTCTTTGAACTCACGCGGTTGTGTTTCACTCGAAGCTGATCTCTCGCAGGTTGCATATAAGTTTCGGTGGTTAACTGCGAGGTCAGTAAAACGTGTCCACTGATTGAATCTTTTAATTTTAGACAAGAATGAGAAATGGGACCTACCGTTGACTGAATGTGATCAGACATTTACCAAGAAAGGGCGTCACGTCACAGCTGCACGCCGTGTATCCCTGAGTACCACGGTATCCAAATAACATGGGCGGCGCACCATAGGTGGATGGGGAAGTATAGCTCCCACTTATTTCAGTGCTGCGCCGCCCATGGTCACATACTAGGCGGCTCACCTTTGGGGACTGGAGGGCTATAGCCCCCACTTATTTCAGTGCTACGCCGCCCATGAAAAGTTGAACGTATGGGTAACTTTAAAGGAACATACATAAAATGTAAAGCTTAGAGCTAAATCCCTTACTGCCTCTCTGCTCGGTAGAACTCACCATACAATCGTGCAGGCACCTTTATGCGAAACTCTGCTTATCCGGAACTGGGCGTATGAATCTACAGGCCAAACACTTAGCAGCTAAAGGCAATGTATCGCATGCAAGACATGCAACTTATTGATAATGTTTCCGACATGCGCATATGAGTGGAAGCTTTGAGTGAACAAATTCATTAAAATAACGCACTATTTTGAATATCAGGCACATGGTTTTAAATAGGCGCATACGCGACAATTAACTGTTTTCGGTTTGCATACACATATCAGGTATCACTGCTTGTCCCATGTAGTGTTTCGGAGGTAACCTGCTGGGAAACACGGAACATTTGTCATCATCTGTCTACCCCACTATCCGATTTAGCGTTACAACTTCTAACAGGTGACGTGTACCTCTACCAACTCAAAACTGGAGAATTAACTATTTTATATTTAAGTGCACTGTGAATTTATCGATGAGTCCAAAACCCAACACGGAAGTGCCCGGTAACTCTGTAGATGACAGTGACCAGTCCGATCAAGTTAAGGTGGGTCATTTTTGTGGTCAGAGGAATTTGTTAGTTTACACAGATTTTGAAGTAAGTGATTAGCAAATCCTGATCATGGATTGAAAATGTGAAGTCAACGGTCACATGAAGTCATTTAGTTCGTGAAGTCATCAATATAGTGTGTTATCATTCTGATATCCGTTTAGAGTTATCTCAACCTATAACCTTGTGCAGTATTTACAAATGAAAAAATGGATTATTTTGAAATATTAGGAAACAAAAGCAATGGCAAGCGGTAATTTTTTAATAACGAGGCCTCAATACTTCTGACTCTCTTATTCGTATGTGGTCTGTTCATTACCGAACTATAATTGACGGGTTTCGGATCGAAATCTTGTCGATTGCTACAAGTTGTTTGGCTTAACTTGTTGGCCGACTTGTGGTCCGTCTCACCACCTGATGAAAAAAAAAACTGAAGGCACTTGATGAAATTCCTTATTTGTCTCGTCCCTCATCCTACCTAGCAATGCCTGTTGTGAATGTAAATGAGACAAATGTCTTGTACTTCTCTGCACCACAGAGGGAGTAGTTGTGCAAACTGCCCCTTCCACAAATTCTAGCTCACGGCACACTGACGTGCAAAACCTGTACAGTTAATTAGATACAAAATACATTTGAATCAAACAACTAACATCTCTCGCCAAAACCGTGATCACGCAGGGCCAAGCAAAGACACGGGAGTGAAAAGCCATTGTTTAGCAAGTAGGCTATTCACCGCGGGGACCATGCGAGAGTGTACGCAAGTGCTACGCGGGTGTCTTGATTCTACGGAATACAGGTCAGATAGCCCACGACTGATATCAACTATAGTATTTCATGAACAGTTATTTAAAGTAATTTTCAACATTTGTGATGTCCTTTAAAGAGGCATGGGACGCTAAAGCTCGACAAAATATCTTTTGAATAATTCCTGACTAAAGTACCATCTCGCAACGTCTAGTGCATAATAATTCACTTTCCCCTGTGAGGAAATTTAGGGAAAAAATCACAAAATTCACGACTTTTGAAATTCTTGCGAAGGAAAACACTCGGTGGTAACCATAGAGATTCTAATCTCCCTCCTATTTATGATAAATGCGCGCATGCGCTCACGGTTGCTTGAAGTTGCTTAAGGTCAAAGGTTACACGTGCTACATCTCGGTCCTGCCATACTAATTAAGGAGACGTGGTTTGCCTTGTGGGAGAAAAATTGACGAAGTGGTGAGCAGTTGACAGATCGTTTTTTGAAATTTGAAACTAAAAGAAAATGGTTTGATATCAACAGAAATTAAAAATCTTTATGAATAAACCCTCAAAATACCCAGCAAGCAGGTTGGATTCTGTTTCAATGGCAGAGAACGACTTTCAGTATTGGGATTTTGTCTGTTAATCGCGTTCGAGGCCTAAAGTTTGGTCAAATGACTTTTTAACTGACCATTTTCTACCTATTTTGTGATTACTCAATGATTGAAACATGCTTTAAACGTTGTTTTGAATGTCACGGGCCTTATCACAGAGAAGATGGTCATCGACTCGTGACTACAAACGCGACACTGTGTTTTTGTGAAAACTAAGAACTGCAAAATAGATCGATTTCTGTCCGCATTCACACGGCCACCTTCACAAAAACGAATTGTACTGAGATACGACTTTCACGACTAGGCGAACAACTTCTGATTAATCGTCCCGGCGCACTGAATCTGCAGAAACACGTCGACAAGAATAATTTCTAAATTCCGGAACAACATACATTTAACACAAGAGCAGTGTAAAAAATAATGTCTAAATTCATTCCTCGTGTCTTAATCATTCTCGCTACCTACTTCCGCTGAAAGCTGGGACCTGAAAATAAGCTAGTGATAACTGTCTCGCCGCTATCTTCCGTCAAACTGAAAAGTAAAGTCACTACAGACATCTTCAGGCAAATCTACAAACTGAGAAGGTGTGTGTATAACACACTGAGCGCACCGCGCATGAAGTGGGAATTATGTCAGTTCAACCTGACGACGCTCCATATCAGAAGAAGTCTGATTGCATTAAACTTTTTACGGACTGCAATGAAGATGCACATAGTATAAACAACAAATCAAGGAGCACGCAATCCAGGGTACAGTTCAGTAGCTGTCTCGCGTCGAGAAAAATCTAGTCAAAATCACGTGCTCTCATTCAAAATCTCTCGTGTAATCTCTTGTAGGCTTGCTATTTTGTGAGGTAGTGGTGTTATTGAACTCTACGCAGGACTCGCTGGTTCCCTGCCTGTCCGCTAGGGAGTAGAGAACACGCAGGTAACATTTAATTTTCATCGGGTATTTTTTTACACCGGCGTTCTTGATTGGCTAGTCGAATTCTCAACAGTTGGCGCTCTACGTAAACAAACTGGCATATGACTGATGGAGGAAGTGTAATGTGGAAATAGTTTGTGGTCTATTGTGCAGACAAATCGATGCTTAATTCATGTTCAAGAAATCTCAATCGGAAAGTTGTGGTTGTACCTTTTTGGGGTGTATTTTTCTACTGTTGCGGACGTTTGTTTACGTTGCTGTCCTGTTGTATTCACACTGTATGAATAACATACCAGTTAAATCGGCCAGATGTGTGTGCAATGTACATGTGTCATTCAAGCATGCGGCTATTAAACGTTACTGCAGAAACGACGTAATTATTTGCTGTCACGCCTCTTGCATGACAAGGCTAAAAATCGTTCGCAGTACGCCGTTTTTTATTTGTTGCCAGTGACTGCCGAGGTTACATCAACCAGTGGCAAAACGCGTGCTACTGAATGCGTGTTCTATACCCCCTAGCAGAAATGCAGGGAACAAGAGAGTACGCAGGATTGCTAGTCTTAAACGGTATTCAGTTTGAGCTGATGCAACGTTTGACTAAAACCAATAATTACATTGAAATGAATCGTAAAATAAAAAAGGCTAGAAATGTCTTTAAAAGCACAATATCGTTTTACGGTCCCAAAACGCACACGTTAGGGAATATTGTTATTTTTATATTAGAAAGCGAGATGAGAAAAGGCGTTATTTGGCCAAAACCAGGTTTAGTATCTTTTTAACAGCACATACACTTCTTTCCTTAGAAATACCTTGATCCTATGTTCACTTCGACTAATCTTTGAAGCCTTCAGAGCTCGGCAAATTCCGTCCTGCCAATAGGGAAGCAGACAATTACGCGAGTTTACGTTCTCAAAAATGCATTTCAAAGTATACGGCGGTTAGACGAGTCCTTTTCAATTTTTACGTAACAAAGTCAACACAAATCACTGCGGAATTTAGACCCGTGCGCAACAGGGGCAAAGCAATATTCGGTTATGGGTTTCGTTTCACAGAAACGAGAAACTCGAGAAAACGGGAAACCAGGCAAGTCTTTAATATTACTAAACACTACAACAGGAGCCCGTAACAACACTAGGTGTTTTTGCAAGTTTCTTGCTGCACCAGAACGCAGCCCGAAGTGCGTATCACACAGGAAAGACACAAGCGTCCCCTGGCCGAGAGTTTAATCTCTGTCCCCAAACTGTCTCGACCCCACATGCAGCATGCTTGCTGGCATTTCGTGTTTGATTCTTACTTGAGTCCACATATAATACCCTGTGCCCAGGATAGAAAGTTTTTGCATCTTCAGATTTGGAAATTTGAATCGACATCTTGTGTTTTAAGATGCGATCGCCACCATGCGCCAACGAAACGTGATACGCACTATACTATGTCAATATTTCAAGTACGTAAGAAGTTGTATAATTATGAAAAAGTTAAACCTACACTAGCATAGAAATAAGTACCTAGGCCGCTTGTTTGTCGCCATTGACAAACGATGTATATGCAATGAAAGAGTCGGGAAATGGCTTTTAAAAGGCAAAATGATTTTTTTTTCAACTGTGGTGCAATGTGCTCAAGGTATTGTAACACGAATCTCTAACGGTTTAATTGTTATAAAATGAGGTTTGGGGACATTTGGTGGGTTTGCTGGCGTTTAGACGCGTGTCGTTGGATACCAGCTATTTCTGAGAGTTTGTTGACATTTCGATAATTAGGTCTTAATTATGTGCCAAATTACGGCTGTAGATGACACGCGTCTTGTCTCCTTATGCGTCTAACACCGCACGTCACTCATGGCGTTTTTCGATCATATATCGCAGAAACAGCTTGGCCACGTGCTTTATAAGTCAGTGCGCACGTGCCCGTGATTCCAAGTGCCGAAAATCAGTGGATATGCTTCACATACAATCTCAATAAAAACCGATTTTATTTGAAAATACAGTTAACACACCAACACACTACTTAGCTATCATTGTTTTGTCATTTCTAGCAAAATAGACTATATATACATATACATATACATGTACATGTACATGTACATGTACATGTATATGTATGTATATATCAGTCTATAGTCCCAAATTTTCCGGTTTTGATTTACCTCCACTCGAAATAGTCTACGCACGTTTCAACATAGGCGTACGGTTTGCCTCAAAACACAATCATTATGAACTTTGTTTTCTATAAATCGTTTAATAATAACTCCTTCGAGTCGGTATCCCTCACAACGGCCCACACACCTACTGCATTTGTGCGCACTATGACGATTATGTATGCACGCGTAACGGATTTTGTTGCTGCGCTGGAATACGGTTGGTTGGTCTGTTGCATTGAAATCGATATTGTTCGTTATGGCAGTTCCCTAAACCGTCGCGAATTTCGAGCATATGGTCAGTTTGGAATTCGCTTGCATTCGTTTCTTAAGTTCGTTATAGTTTGACGGGACCTATGCAGTGAAAGAAGCACCTCTCAAAAATGAGCCTTTTCTAGGGCAACCACGCGGACTTGTCACATGACAGCTTTGGTCGGACTCCCTCGCTACATCCTAGATCCACGCGTGAACCACGAATTTGGACTCTCGCCAATGTTACTGTAATCAATTATAAAGGTGTTGGCAAAAACTGTCATTTCAACGAAAACCCGATTGTCTAATGAACGCAGCATGGAGGACAAGATCGAAATCTGCCTTAGACGTGGATTTTTTAATACTGATATTAACAACTGGAAATATAGCGGCGTCATGCTACCATCTTCAGATACACTTTCTCCATCTGTTGTCAGAACAAAACAAACAATGACACTTAATTAAAAATTAAACTCACTGTACACGTTGCAAGAAGACTCAAGAAGCAACCGTGACGCGTATCTTCAGTTTGATAGGCCTACAATGAGTCAGAGACAGTCGTTGCCTGAAAACATAATCAGAAATTTCCACCATCTTTTAATGGGATGTTACCATGGTAACGTAAATTGAGCGAGTAACTCCATTTTGCCTAAGGGTCTAACAAGGCTACACAGCATGAAGTTAATCACCGTTAATTGGTCACGACACAACACAATGGTTGCTGTCATTATCGATGATAACAAACTGAGAAAGACAGTTTTAATGTTCGTTATTTACTTGCGCAGTATTGTAATTAATAAGGGTCATGAACATAGCAATACGTCTGATTCCTTGCAAACAATTACGTTGTACTCTCTCGTCCTTCGGGACACGGATGTACTTTTTTGCGCTAGATGTCGCCGGCTGCATACGCACAGGCTTCAACACAGACGTCTGCGTAAAACATTGAAGTTAAAGAGACTTGGAACGCGAAAAACGTACTAAAGCGCATTATTCGATGTCGTTCTCTACCACTGAAACGAGAATTCAACCTATTCATCAGCTACTTTTTTACATTTCTTTCGTAACGATTTTGAATTTCTGTTAAAATCAAACCATTTTTCTTTTAGTTTCAAACGTCAAAAAAAGCTATCTGGTATCTTGTGGTCACTTGGTCGTTTTTCTCCTACAAAGCAAAGCACGTTTCCTTATTTGGTAGGAGACGACATAGACGTAATACATTTACCTTATATGGAAAATGTGTAATTTTACCTTTGATGTAAACAAAACAATGTCGAGTTCAAGAAGCACCCAGTCCGATTAAGAGGCAACTGATGGAAGTCCTAAATGATGAGAATTAGTCATAAAGGCATCGTAGCATTAAAATACATTTTAAAATGCAATTGGGATTCTTTTTGGAAAATCGCTTGTTTCGTTGGCTAGCACCATGCTATGCTGTCTACCTCAGATTCGGAATGCGATTACACGTGATAATCTTCCGTTAAAATTGTAATATCCATCTTGTCAGTCAGCTATTTGTCGAATGACTGTGAAATCATTTTTGCATTTATCATATGTGGGATGGAGATATGAAGATTTGTTTTACACGCATTTCAAAAATCGTGCGTTTTGTGATTTCTTATGGAAATTCCCTCACAGGTGAAAGTGAATAAACCTGCAGTAGACGTCGTGAGACGGCGTTTTCTTCAGGAATTGTTTGAAAGATAATGGAAAGAGAAGATTGTGGAAAAATAGAGACACCAGTATCGCTTAAACGAGTACTTTAGCAGCTAGAAAATATTGTCTGGATCTCTCAAGCAGACGGCGAACAGACCGCCTGGCAGACCGTCACTATTTATAAGGAAATGACCGGAAATGGATTCTGGAAAAATGTTTTTAACATCAAAGGAGAAATTGTTTTAAAAACACAATAGCTTAATTAGCGAAAGAAAGTTTGCAGTCAGAGAGTCTACCTGGACGACGAGACAATGAAACGTGAACAACAGGACATTTCACGTGCTCAATCACTAGGGACCAGTCAGACTGAGCGCGACAGGTTACGGTAATCACTATTTCCAGCGGTTGCACGTTGAATTGTTCGTAACTACTCGGCCGTACGCTGGAAGATCGCCGTTTACAGTAGACTACAGTAAAAGGATAGTCAGGCTTTCTCCCTAGCTGCATTTCCATTCCGACACACCGCAACTCTTTTTATATCAACACGTATTTTTTCACGAAAAAATAAAAAAAATACGACACTAATAACTATCAAATGTACAGGTGCGCTTAAAGAGGTCACATTGAATGTCCACCCGCTCCCCGAAGTCTATGTGAGTAAATTGGGAAAAAGACATACTTTAGTTGAATTTGACAAAGCTATGGAATATGAATGACGTTTCCGGCTTGCAAAACAACGGTATATTAAAAGACGTCTTGATCAATCAGTATGAACACAGTTAATTTTATGAGCGTTAAAGAAGGATTGATGTGGTCGAGTTCCCATATTTGTTGACTGATTACGCGCGTTCCTATTCATTTATTTATGTATATCTCATTAATTGGACAATCTCATTTTGTTTAATTCCAAAAAAATATTGACTCTTGCGTCAGAATCTGACTTTAGTCATAAACTTGCCAAGAGGGTTCGGTGATATAAATACAATCCATCAAAAGTCAGCACAAGGCAATCAACATAGCGTGTAGCTGATAAATTATTCACGCTCGCGTGATCGTGGATGATGATACACAGGCATTCAAATCAATAGTGCATGTTAACACGTCCTAATTAGACAATTCCAGGTGTATAAATCTCAGATTGTATTGGATTTTGCACGCAGGTGCCTGGATTTTCTCAGCACATCACCTGTGCTGTTGACAGTTTCTCTTACATGTGCATAGACTGGATCGAGAATTTGAAAAAAGTAGCTAAATCTCTGAACTCAGTTGTCAAATGTCTGAAATCGTTGTCGGATACAGGAGGGTGGTGCTCAACAACGGTTTTCGATTGAAAACGCTCAAAAAGGGGATGCCGACGGAGTTTTTTGGTCGCATCCGGTTGAAATCATCATTATCTAAATAAATTGAAATTCTGTCCGCTTTGTGTTACAGGTAATTTAATTAACGGGATTAGAAACTTTTACAAAGTGTATTGACATATAATTTAATCAGCGGTATGCAAAACACGTTTTCCAATATTACGTAAAAAAGGCTCCCTTCAACAACACGAAATACATACGGTAATGTTTCCTCAAATAAACAGCCGATTTCCATTTCTAAAGACTAAAAAAGTACTCACAAATCTCACCTTGTTGTCGTTGATGACACATGCGCAATGTCAACTCTAATGATAAAGTAAAGTTTCCTTCCTGTGTACAATTGTAGAAAACGGGAAGTCACTGTGCTCCGAAATAGTGATTGTTTTAGCCTGGAGAAACTTTACCATGACATCATGTCACGTGTCGTATATTCCCATATTTTAATAATTTGAATCCATATTATCAGCGAAAGAAGTCCACCACGACATCGAGCCCGAAAATTTTGCAGTTGTAGCCACGGAGTGGAGCTGAATCTCACTTACAGGTAAGCTTGCTTGTTAAAATCTTAAAATCACCAGCAATTGTGTGTCAAACAACGGCGAGAACTGGTAATTTGTAATAGACTCACAGAAACACAACCGAATTTGTTTTTTTAGCTCTGGTCGAAGCTAACGTTTTCAAAAAGATTGTCCCACAACCACACCTTATTTTTGATCGTATAAACGGTAATGGTGTTTTAAATATGTAACCGGAACTTGAAACATATATTCAATTCCTATTCGTTAGTGTGGTTGATTAAACAACAGAACTTAACCATTCCAGGAACAAAACTTTTTTCCGTCACTGAATACCATCGCAGGTTTTTTTTTCGCTCTTTGTAATAGGTGGGTCTATCGTTTATTCCACACTGGCACAGGTTTTTATGTTTAGATACGAAATACTTGAAAACACTAAAAGTTACATCACCGTCTAGAAAATGTTACTGTCTGAGATCATCATCAGTGTGCAACAGAAACGGGAACCCCCTTTTAACAACCTAACGCCCTTCTGATGGAGCTAAATCTCACTCAGGTAGAATATTCAAAGCGGCTATGATTTCAGCGAACGTCTGGTACACAACGGTCTAATTTGGCTTTTTGGAATGTGATCAGAAAATACACAACATATTTCATTGTTTCACGATTTTGTCCGATCGTGTTTTCAACGAAGTAAGTGTTAACGAAGTGCTGGTACCAAACTATATTAATTTTGGTTATATAAATAACTATCCCGTCCAACATTAACACCAGAATGTTTTAGTCGCAAAAGCGATGAAGTCCCTTTAAGACAAAATAGTTTTTTTATCCACATTAAGCAGTTTGATCTTGTTGATGTTCCCATGAAATTTTCAAGCTGTTCAAAAACGAATTATAAGCATTCGTCGAAGAATAGCTGTAAACTTTAATGCGGTAGTTTATCAATAGGGGACAGCACTCACTAGGGTGTTCTAGTTTTGGTCAGCCTCGTCCCCTAGTATCAAGGTAGCGCTGATTGATTTAGTCAAATTGAGGCATGGTGAGATGTCCTTTCTGCGCTCTGATTGACAGTAGACGACGTTCACCATTGAAAAGACCGACACAAGAAACCTTCAATCACTTGATTCACTGAATCATTAAATACCATGTCTTGAAGATTCGTGTCCTTACTTCTTTGAGTATTTATTTCAGAAACTAAACAACTAAGATCGAAACTCAAACTTTTTCATTTTCGCAGGAGTTTTTGCTGGCAATAATGATTCGGAAACAGAAGACATTGTTTTGGTTATTGTTTGAAATAAAAGTTGTCTACTTACTTTAGATTCTGCTGGTAAGATGGCACGATGGAAATTATTTTGTTTTCAAATCAAAATATACCATTTATGCAATAACCTAGCCCTAAATTGCTGCATAATTAGCGTTAATTTTGATTTTTGTATTATACTTCCTCAAGTATAAGGTGAAAATCGTAAAGTTCAAACCACTCTGATCAACTAATAAATGTATATTCTAAATTATTGAGTATAATTATCATTACTATATTTTAACATTAACTGAATTACATGTAGCTATGCAAAGTGATTTACAAATTCAAGTGCCGCGGTGTTGTAACGCCATGTTGTAACAGAAAATACACACGGCGCTATTTCCGTTTGTTATGCGTCTGTGACGTAGTATAAGGGAACACAAAAACAAACATGGCATTAAGTGAGCACAGCAGTGTGCAGGATGAAAAGTTTGAACGGTACAGGAATGAACGGGGATGATTCCGACCATTCAGGTGGCACTCAATAGGAACATCTGTTCACAGTTACATATAGTCAAGCCGTTCTCCTTCGATCTCTTTGCTCTGATCCGGTAGCAGCCCCAGCCGGTTCGTCGAGTCGAGTGGACATCCCTAGGCAGAGGGTATGTAGGAGTTACGACAGGACGTAAGTGACTGGTAAAAATATTGTTTAACACGTATCCTGCGAATTATTACTTGTTGTTTTTCAATTCAAATTCATTTGTCTTACCGGCCAGACACAGGCGCCCACTTCTCTCTCGCGATTCGTTTTTCAACCATAGATAAATATAACTTGAAATTACTCTTATTATTGCGGCGATTTCCATAAAAACATGTCAGAATTTTGGCACGTCAACTACTCCGGACGCCTCAAATAGCTAAACCGATCAACGCCATCTTGAGGCCTCAGGCAAGTATTTACTGTAGTCAGGCGCTCGCCTCAACTTGGACATTTTCCGATGAATTTAGTACAGGGCTTGGGGTGGGCTTCTGAAGTTTTATCCCTTGCTTTGGTGTATCTTGTGGAGGTATTGGACTTTTAGCAGCAATTTAGAGGTGCGGCCATGAAATTGTTTCCTCTGCTTGAAAGTGTATTTTAATACACTTTCAAGCATTCAGTTGCAACCACTAAACATGTACAGGTAGGTGTCAAATATGTAACCCATATGGAGACTATTTTGAGTTTGTGTGCAGCATCCATTTGCCTCTAAAATCAAAAAAATGAACTTATTGTCTTGTAAACAGGAATTCCTAACGAAGACATTGACGGATCTGCTGTAAGGAAAGAAGGCAACCACAAATTTCGAATTGAAATGTGACACGCGGACGGTCGTAAGTATCTGTAGGGAGGAGTCTGCTCCTTGAGTCCCGATAATTTCGTCCGTGGAAGCTAAACAGGCTATTGAGTAGTACGCTGAACTAAAGACTACTTTCAATTACTGAGCTATTTTATTTTATCTGAGATGCATGTATTTAAATCGTACCCCAGTTGTTACCAAAGAGAATCTGGTTGCCGGTTTCAATTTGAAGTTATGATGCCTTGAATATCATTAGTATTCCATGTTTAAAACAGCACGAACTTTTAACAGAACTGTTTAAAAGCAACCCCGTAGATATGAATCTTCCTTTCGAAAAAGTTTACTCAGTTTGTTCCTTCTTCGAATTAGAGATACATGTAGTTCCTGGACTCGAAAAAGCAGATGCTAATAGTGTTTGAAATCAGGCAAAAACAAATTGCATAAACAAATTGGCGATTTCTTTTGCCACATATTATATACTATTGTCATCTTTGCTACTGTTGTTATCATTGTCGTCCTTATTATTACTAAATGAAATTACCATGGGTGCGAATCACATTTCGATAGCTTAGCCTAAAACTAATATAAAAGAAAGGATCTGACAGCCAAGTCGAAGCAGGATCTTTGAGAAACTTGGATAAACTTCTCTTTATATTAAAGTGGCGTTGTAACGTTCATCACAGCTATACAATGTATCTGACATAATTTAGCTACTGGCTCACTGAACGGGTGCGGGAGTTTTAGATACACCTGTATACAAGAAGGCGTAAGGAAAAATTCCGTGAATACGTCCAGGGTATACATTTGATGAGATGTGTATGGTTGAATCAAGGAAATTACTGCACTAGGTGAGTTCGCTGTTATCGCTACTACTAGCGCAGCCAAGTGGCGATTAAGCAATGGACAAGTACGATACGCGGGAACACTGGGAAGGACTCCTTTTGCAACGCAATAAATTGCACAAATTCATCCACGAAAACACCAGAATTGTCATTTTTAAATTATCCAAGGACTCAGAAAGGCAACGATTATTTGTTATTCAATAACATGATAAACTGTCTTTCCTTTTGTGTGTCAAAATGTCAACATGTAAATCCCTCGAACGATCGCACGGATAATATTAGAAAAACAACACATAGCCACGGGTCAGTATGACTGGTGACTGCCACAGTCACAGCCACAGGGCCTCAAATCTATCTATGAGTCAAGTTTGAGAATCTGTGTTTCTCAGTGAAAGAATCGACACAACTTTAATGTGCCAGTTGGCCCAAGTTAAGGAACACCAGTGCGTCAAAATGAAAACTTCTAATCGCCAATGATGCCGGGCGCGGCCCTACAAATTATCCCTGGATCGACACGTGTAATGAAAAGTTATGAAATACCCAGGGATGGTAATGACATAACCACAGGAGCATGGTCACCGGTCTTAACAAAAAGTCCTTAGGGACTGGTACACAACGAGGACCAGAAAAAATCTTATCACCTCAGCACTGTTGTCAATGATCAGGGGAACTAGCCACCAAATTTTGTGACGATGGGACTGGCCCAACACCCATGTGACACCCCCTGGTTTTTACCTGTTTTGCACTCATCACATACATAACGCTAGGAGAGGGTCAACACCCATTTGGCGCCCACCTGGTTTTTACCTGTTTTGCACTCCTCCCACATATCCCCCTTCCGCTGGCATGTGCACCTGGGGGCAACTCCCCTATGGAATCCCCAGGAGTAATCGCTAATACTATATAGTCTGTGGAAGCATGGAATGTAATTAGGAACGGTTATTTGCCTTATTAAGAACTCAAATATGGACCAAATGGTTTTTGAAGAGAGCTTCAAAGGAATGAAACTGCAAAAATATTACTGTCTATTAATATTAACTAAAACGCACATTTTCATTCTTATTTGATTATGAGTGAATGTAAATATACATATTTTACCCATTTTTAATCTCACAGAAATTTTATTGCACGTCGAACGACATTAAAGTGTTTACATGGTTCAGACTCCCGCTGCTAAGTTAGCTTTGCTTCAGTTATTCGCCGCTTGGAGTGCTAGTTTTTCCACCAAAAATCCAATGCGGCGAAGGGTAAGATAGCGGAGTGGATCTCCTGTTGTACTACACTCTTCAGTGGTTGAATCCCATCATTTCCCCAGTTCCATTGGATATGGACACTAAAACCGTAACTGAAGTAAAGTTTTAACAATAAACTTCTACCTATGGAGACAATTATTAAGTCTTTTCGTGTTCAGTTTACGAGGCCGCCACACTGGTACTAACACGCGGCCACAGGTATATTGGTCACTCGCATGTGTACGCCCAGGTTTAAATTTGGTTTTGACTTTTGATCCCTAAACTGATATCTTCCGAATATGCGCTCCAGGAGGCATGCCTGCAGATAACTTTGGTGGAATACTCCTTATCGCCAAACAGCAATAGCGTAGTTGGTAGACGGTATACTACACTCTTGTATGAAGATTTTATCTTTTGAGTGGAATTTTCACGGCCTTTCCACAATTTCTTTGACATCATAATGCCTTCAAATCACCACTGCTATGATGTGGGATGTTCAAACGAATCAAACAAGAATGTCTAACGCCCAAAGTTTGACAGTAAATGACAGGAATTTCGTTACGTCGTGTCAATTTATCCATTATCGCACACCCGTCCAAATGATTAGAAATCGAGTCTAGCGAAAGACACATGTGTGCTCTCACAACGCTAAAAAGTTTTTTGTAGATTATTTATAATTGGCCACCCTTCAAGTTTCAACAAGGGAGAGCTGGAAAATCGGTCCCACACAGTCATGCAGGTCTTCCTACAGCTGTGATGTTTGGTAATATCAATGGATAATGAAACGTTTTTACAGTGCAGTTGTTAGCAAAGTCCATTATAATCATTTATATCTGTGAATATTAAAAGTGCATACGGTGATAAATATCCCCGGAAATTATGTAATCAATATTTATTCTAACAAAGATCACAAAGGATATGGTTGGGCGGTCGGGAGTGGCAGGTGAACAATATTGTGGAATCCCTTGCAAACGCAGGATTCATGTCAAGAAAACGATTTGTTTGTCCCGTAACATCTTTGATAATGCTCAGACCGTAAGATCAAAGATTGACATTATAAGTCAAATATATATTTTCAAGTGGATTTAAAAGCGGACAAAAATACTGATAAAGCCAATCCATCGATCCAGGCTATAAAATTTTATGACGGTGGTGTCACGACTGTCGCCAAGGCAGGTTATTTCCTTGTTGAGATAATATCTATAATAAGCTCACTGTATGGTAACAAGACACTATTTACTCTACACCGGAATGAAGGCACAAACTTTGCTGCTGCACGCGTTTGTGCGTGCTGTATTGGCCTTGGCTCAATTTGCAGGTGAAAAATTTATATTTTTCTTGCTATCTCGGTCTGCCTGAAAAGAAATAGTTGAAATCTTTAGAATGGTGTAATAGTAAAATAGGTGCCACCTTTGTATGCAGTGTATGGTATTATTGTGCCAATCTTCACATGTGGATTTTTTATTGAAAGTACGACCCGCTGAAGCTTAGAGAAGTTTCTACGATAAATTGAATATCGTTAACACGGTAATGTGGTGTTTTCCCAGTTAAGATGATCAATTTTAGGATCGACTGCAGTCATGTTGGAAGACAGACAACCTTGCTTCAATCATTTTAGTGATATCACCTACATGTAACTTAGGGACGCTATGAAGCCTGTCCACGCACCGTTGTCATGCTGACGTGTTATTTTTGAATTGCAATGGTACAAAAATATCTGTTCATGTTGTGACGTGTTCATGGTCTTTTCAAAACTGCATTTCGCCCGTTTTAGCTAAAAACTTGAATTAGATTTTTGACACCCATGATATCAGTATCATAATATTCCTTACCGTGATAAGATTTTCTTTCCGTTAAAAGCAGGAGACCCCGAGTGACTCAAAAAGTTTCTTCCAACATCATTTAGGTTGTCAAGCCCTGAATATGTGAATAAAGCACATTGAATATTGCTTGGAACACGTAGCAAAAGTGAGCAGTCGTTCAAAGAATGAAGATTTACAATTACTGTATATCCATTAATTTTTTTACCAGAACTATGTGTAGCTGACGATTGGTTAGAAAGAAACGGTACACAGTATCTATTTGCACATTCTACTTTTCTGGATTGGAGTCACGCGTCGATCTATTGTCAAGAGCGAGGGATGGAGCTCGCCACGCCGAGGGACAATGAAGAAAATGCGTGGATGACGCAGCAGGTAGGTAATTATTTACAGTGTCCCGCGTTCCAAGACTTCTAATAAATATGGAGTTCAAATGGCATATGAAGTGGATTTTGCGACCTTGCAGGCATATATAAGTCCTAGGACTGCGTAGGTAAGAATGTTTAACTTGGACATTTGCACTACAATCAATTATCATTTTTAATACTGTGAAAGTGTATTGCCTACCGAGAGTAACGGCTAATGACGGATTATATGACAAAGGCGCTTTTCCATAGGAAGTTTCAGTGTTTGTTTAGTAGAACTATTATTGTTCCGATACTATAAATAACATTTCCCAGTTAAGATTATTTATCTTTGATGACTTATGTTTCTTAATCGAATGTATTTTCTTCTGAGGTTCAAGTAGGGATTTCAGTTGTCAGATGAGGGTTGCAAGCAATCAGAAAATCTCCACGTCATCTGGTATCCAGGCACCTGTTATCGTGTCACGGGTTCCCCCTATCAAGGTTTCATTTCCCTGAGATTTTGTTTACCTACCTTACTATAAGTTTGGGCATTTTTCCAAACGTTCACAAAACTATATAACTTCACGCTGTAATGGTGTGCACCATGTTATAAGTTCCTATATATATCTTGGTACATAAATTTGACGTTTCCTCAACAGGTCAAAAGGTGGAGGCGAAGCTACATATGGATCGGCGTCAACGACAATGAAACAGAGGATGTTTTTGTAGACATGTCAGGACAACCCGTCACTTACACAAGTAAGATTTAAAGGGACACTATCGGCTTTAAAGGGACATTTTTATCCCCATGCGCGGCGTGCGCACGTGTACCAGACCGCCTGCAATTATTTTTTGTTATTCGGAAAATATGAATTATCATAGATTTTATTATTGAAAGTGACACAAACGAACCACGGACCAATATTTGTTGTCGTCAAAGAGAGTGAAGTATGTGACATGATAAGTTAGTACAATTATTCTGAAACAGAATTACCATTTCCAGTTGACTAGCTTAAAGCAGCTCTGGAGCGGTCCATTGCATAACAAGCTGTGACCATAAATAAGGTGACGGTTGTCTAAGCAACACACTTGATTTCCATGATGGACAGCACCTAAATTATTTTGTCATCAAAAAGTTAATGTTACGAGACAGACGTTTGAAAAAAATGAGGAAATTTGGTCACGTCAAACAGTTCCAATGCAAAAATCTTCGTTTCTTTTCAGATAATTTAGCATTATTTCCAATCTGTTGCCTTTTGGGTCTTTGGCTTAACATCGACGAAGACAAATTTCCACAGTTTCCCACTTTTTATTAAGAATCCTTTTACATTAAACCACAGGTTTTGTCAGGTTTCAATGCACATGTAGGGCGATATCAATGCAACGATTTTTCGCTATGAACTTCCAACAGGTTTACCATTTCCCAATAAAACGAGCAAATGTTGAGTGTTTCATCACAAGCGATGTCTTTGCGGTACATCATCTCATTTTTTCAGATTGGCGAATAGGGCTTCCCCGGAATAGTACGCATACAAACTGTGTTGAACTATGGGATAATGGAAGGTGGTACGACTTCAATTGTGAATCATACACGTGGAATTTTATGTGCAAAACAGGTACGGTCAAACCTTGTTAAGAAGAACCCTAATTAGAAAGTTAAGGTTATCTCCAACCTTATTTAATGGCCTCCAATCTAACTCGTATATCAACAAACTGAGCTCTGTCAAGTAGTAAAAGTATATATTTTCTGGAAGAACAAAGACCAGCAAATATAAATATACTTTTTGTATTTATGTGCCACTATTATTTTTAAGAAAAAACCTTTTTTAAGTCAAAATTGCATTTTAAGAAAGGTAGATTCATAGCAAAATAACCCCTCGGTCGATTTTAATGAAAACTTTTTAAATGAAAACTCTACCGGTTACCTCAAAAATGTTGGTAGGAATTTTCGATTAGTCTGTTCGTTTGGTTTCTATGACAAATCAACTCGCAAAACGTAAGGTATTTTTGTAAAAAATTGAAGTCGTATTCGTCTTTGTCACATTACGCAAAAACTAGGCCTTTATGTCAAAAATCCTATCCCGGTTTTTTAGACTGATGACGAAATGCTGAGTTTGGAAAGTTTCATCAAAATCCATCAAGCCGTTTTCGAGAACTAGTGTTCCTAAGTTCAAAGAAAGTCGATTTGCTGAAGCCGAGAAAAAGCTGATTAAACTGAGACAAGTGAAAATCTCAAAGTCTTCGGTTAATTATTCGGTGAAAACTTGTTTTCGGTACTCATAACCTATACAATCCTTAACTATGTTAGCTATTTCAACGTTCACTCGCAATTTCAACTGATTTTGCAGTGCGTAACTATTGAACTTAATTATCATTAAAACCTCAAATAGACGTATTGTTCCCAGCCAACTGTTACTGTTGTTTACGCCCTACTTTCTAAGTAGGTCACAGTTCATAGCCTATACACGTCACGTGCTGGGAGACAGATACGAAACCTAAGAAATGGATAACAAAAATCGAATCGGTGATTGAAGTATGTCGTTAGCATGATATCGAAACATCGAAATGTCAACTTATTACTTGAATTAAGGAATTACGGTGAGCCTTTTTTCACAACTTTCTGTGTTCATGACCACAGAGGCCTGAGGCTGCTCGCAGCATTCGTTTTCGACGCCAACGGTCGCATGCATGTAGACGCACAACTCCCTTATGATCAAAACTACGCTTTGTTTTCGTTTTCCCCGGCACCATTCTATCACAAGTACACCTCGTTGGCTCAATGTTATGGCGACTTTGTGAATGAAAGGACTGAGGGTATACGAAGCCGCTGTTCTGTACCTAGCGGGAGATTCGATTTAATTGAAAAAGCCTTTAACATTTGACCTTGGATAAGTAATAAACAAATATCCACGCGGTTGTGCGGTTCCAAGGTGGTTCTGCTAGATCTTTTTTTTTCGCTACGTGGTATAAATTTTGTATTCGAAGTTCCCCGAGAATGAAGATACGGCATTTTGCTGGACACAAGTGAAATATTGTAAAAATGGCCAATTTTTGTGAATAAGGTTGGAGATACGTTAACAGCGATATAAATATAGATTATTACATGGCGAAGTCGTTATCCCCCGTTATCTAGAGCCCGAGTGGATTTTGGAGAATTATCGCCCGAGGGGCGTTACCACATACTAAACGAGAAACATTGCAATGAATCGATCTACCTTTCTCGACTCGCCTCGGCTTTGTAACTACTTTCTATGTCAGAGGCCCGGGGTCGGAGGTCGTGACCTTTTAAGAAAAGCCGAGCTATTTTTGTCAAATAATGCTTATACTCAAAACCAATTGGAAATTTAAACACAATAGAAATGAAGTGAATCTCTAAATTAAGGTTAAGCAACTATTATAGCTTAAAACACGTTTTTTACACGCGCTAAGCTTCGACCGGGAAATTATCGTCTGCTAAAATAGGTTACCACTGGTAACTGAATATAATTCTCAAGTCAAAGATCCTGACGACACGATACCCGCATTCAAACTGGAGATCCGTGATTTACAAGTAAGAGGACATGAGAGAAAAATTTCACTGAATTAAGATATCATTTTTATGGAAATTATGTGTCTTATTTTTCGTAGCGTATAAGTACACTCTAGGAACCAGTGGTTCCTAGGTACACTACAATGCGCTTTGCTGAACGTGCGATTATTGCGCGTGCTCATTTAGTTTTCTATTTTCACTCTTGATGACGTCAGTGGCTGCGTGGTGTAGTGGTTAAGTCGGCGACCAGCAATTCCAGGGTGCCGGGTTCGACTCCGTCCTCGGTTTCCCGCCAAATCGTTATCTCACTAGTGAGATAACTTTATGGGTTATTACACGGTTGTATCTGCCATTTGACGCTAATATTGTGGTATAACGTAACTTTCACAACCCGAATTTATCTATTGTAAGGTCTATGTCTGGTTACAACGAATTATAACACAATATTAGCCTCGAATACAACCGCATTGTCGTGGTTATCTCACTAGTGAAATATCATTTTGGCGGGAAACCGAGGCCGGTTTCGAACCCGGGCCTCAAGCGTTTCGAGTCGCCGACTTTACCACTACTCCACTCCGCGGCTGACGCCATCGAACGTGAAAACAGAATACTTAAATGAGCACGTGCAACAACCGCATGTTCAGCAAAGGGCATTGTACAGATATTTGAACGCTATGAAAAATAAGACATATAAGTTCCATAAAAACAATATTTTAATTCAGTGAAATTTTTCTCTCATGTCTCTCACTTGTAAATCACCGATCTCCAATTTGGATGCAGGTATCGTGTGGCGGGATCTTTTGATTTGAGTATTATACTCAGTTTCCAGTAGTAACCTACTTTACGGCATTTTTGACTCAAGGTGCACACTTTTGTTTCAGAAATGGCATTTTATGAAGTTTTTATTTCAGCTTTGAGACTTCTTTTATTGGAATCAAAAAGGTATATGGAATATCAGGTTAAATTTTTGTGAAGTATCCTTATTTAGTTTTTGAGATTTGGCTAGTTGAATTAACAAAAAAGAAATGTGGGTTACGGAGAATACATCATTGGTATTGTCACATACATTTTGGAAAAAAAGACTTAAATCTGGCTTAGGAACAAGAAAGTTTATTACTGGTAACTCATGAACTCAATCACTGCACATCAATATAAAAAACTATGTTCAAACTTGTGTATGCTTCACAAGGTGTGAGTATACGAATGAAACAGCAATTGTTATCCTTAGACATACTCAGCAGTTAACTATCATCAGAGTCACATCACTGTCACCAGGAATGCCTAATTCCATTAACTATCATCAAAGAAATACAGGAAAACACTTTTCATTATCAGTAAACATTGTTTGCACAAATAGATCTCACAGAACACAGACGTCAGTGAGAGGGCTACGGAGAATACAAAATGTGAAGGTACTATTTGTGGGTAGAAAAATACTGGAACAATGCAACAGAATTCATTTACTTGTTAATACTACCAAGTATGTACTTCTGAATTACAACAACAGTTATGATTAGGAAAAGGGAGATAATACCGTCTTACTATTCTTCACACTTGTGCGAATACAAATATATAAGATATTGGAAAAACTTTATCCTAAGACATACTCAGCACTTAACTTAATCATCAGAGTCACATCATCATCAGTTGGATGCCTATTTCCATCAACTAACCTCAAAGAAATACAGGAAAGCACTTTTCATCATCAGTAGACATTGTATATATAAAACTCACATAACACTGAGGTTATGGAGGGGGCCACGGAGAATACAAAATATGCAGATACCTGTTCATTATAAGTGGATGAGCACTTGAGCAATGCAATAGAATTCATTTACTTGTTAATGCCAACACTTCGGAATGACCAACGAACATTCATGTTTTGTTAATAATGAGTTTAAACTGAAAAAATAATTTAGCTAAACTTGCCTCAAATCCCACCAATAAATAAAAAATTGTAATTTTTCTTGTGTTGAAGAGTCCATTTGTCTCTATTTTCTCATTAAATGCTCCTAGATACAAATTTTTTCCAACCATGTACTAACAATTCAAAGTTGAGGGCTACGGAGAATACAGGGTCTACGGAGAATAGGAAAGACGTTCTTAGTTACGGTCAATACAAATCTAGGGCTTGGTCTAATATATTTTGTGGGCCAAAATGTGCAGTATCAAATATCTTTTATTAATGGAAGAATTTAATGGAATTCTGACAGGGCTACGGAGAATACAGTTT
The DNA here is from genome assembly GCA_002633005.1 of Phoronis australis. Classification (NCBI taxonomy): domain Eukaryota; kingdom Metazoa; phylum Phoronida; family Phoronidae; genus Phoronis; species Phoronis australis. Next base: position 17,959 of record NMRA01000738.1, on the reverse strand, counting down.
TTCTTAGGTGACGGTGACATTATTTGGTTGAGGAATCCAATCACCTGAACATCTGGTACAAATGTATGGTTTCTAAATCAAATTCCATATACCATCAACCATTAAAAAACACAGTTCAAAACACTTGTAATGCTTTTCTTTTTCAGACATGGCTGTAAGAGAAGAAGCACATATAAATTTAGTGTTTTTGCATAACATTGACATCATTTTGCAAGTATGCCGGAAAATTGTGTTGGACTTTTCAGATCCCTGCAATCACCTGAAGAAAAACAAGAATTACATCTTAAGACCATGAAAAAACATTAAATTTCAATTATATGTGTGATTTAATTAAATGCCATGTGTGTTAAAAACGTGCAATTTTTCAGTGAAACAAAATAACGATGGATTTCTGGCTATTTTCAACTATATTAAGGATTACTCTGGCCATAATTAACATTTTTTCGTACTTTAAAATGGATAAATGTCTTAAGTACCAGTGCTAAATCAAGATCATCATACAGATATCTACCAGAAGTGATGCAATTCTGTCAATATGATTGCATAACATAAAAAATCTAGATTTGCACCCTGAGGGAAAAAATGCCGTTAGCATATAATATATTCCCGGCGAAAGCTTAGCGTGATAAAATGTGTAAGCCAGAGGCGGATCTACAGGGGGTTCAGGGGTTCAAACCCCCATCGGAACAGGTTCAGAAATAAAGATTGAAAAAAATTTCTCCAGAAAAGCGAAATCAGCTACTAAAAACACAAAAAAAATCTTACACAGAAGGGGGCAACCGCCTCCCGACCTTCCTTCCGCTCGGCGCAACGCGCCTCGGATTCGCTCAAATCCTAACCTCCCCTTACTGAAAAGGTAGATCTACCACTGGTAATCTATAATAGTTGCTAAACCTTAATTTATAGATTCACTTTATTTCTATTTTTAAAAATTTTCAATTGGTTTTGAGTAAAAGCATTATTTGACAAAAATAGCTCGGCTTTTCTTAAAATGTCACGACCTCCAACCCCGGGTCTCTGACATAGACAGTGGTTACAAAGCCGAGGCCAGTCGGGAAAGGTAGATAATTCATTGCAATGTTTCTCGTTTAGTATGTGGCATAAATAGATTATTACACGTTCTCAGTCGTGATCCACCTTATCTAGAGCCCTGGTGGATTTTGGAGAATTCTCGCCCTCAGTGATGCCGCCCCTAGGGCGATAATTCTCCAAAATCCACTCGGGCTCTAGAATACGGGGGATAACGACTTCGCCATGTAATAATCTATATAATATCGGCATTTGCATAGATTTCGAAGGTCCGTTGATGTACATGTACGCTGTAACGACGTTCGATTTTATCGCTTTTATCACGTAAATGTATCGTCAACATTGAATTATTGCGTAATGAGTAGAAACCTGGCCCCCAGTTCATGATGGATTTGTGATTTTGTGATGATTGAAAAAGCTCTTCCTTTTGGATAATTAATGTTTCGCTATGTTGTAGTGGTCCATTTTTGTTTCTGAAAAGAAGGGTAAAAGTTATCAGAATAGTGAATAACATATGTTCCCAGAAGACAAAAAATAACGTTTGTTTTAGGTCTTACCGTTAAACTTGTACATTTGCGTGAATTTGCGCCTAACGACAGAACCATCTAGTTCTTCAGTTTTGTGTGAAATTCAGCTTTCGTGTAATTTGCAACGTTTAAATAGTAGGCTCACTATCGTCATCTAAGAAAGTATTCAAATCAGACTGGATTACATGTCATTACATGTAATGTGTAATCTTGGACAATTCCAAAATTCAACTCTACTTCTTCGGGGAGGTAGAAAAGCACGTTGCATTGTAGACGTAGTTGTCGAAAGTAAACCACCTCGGAGCCGCACAGGTGAACAACAATTTAACCCACCCCATTCAGCTTTCAAAAATGTTGCCAACGTTGCAACACGGTTGGAAACAGAAAAATTTATTGACGTCAAATCAAGAATGGCACTTTGGTACTAATTCAAACGTGTAGTATTGTGGGATAATAAATCAGTACGAGAGGGCGCTGCGGTATGCTGGGAAGTGGTCAGGGTTTTTTGTTTAATTTAATATAGCGTCATTCAAAACGATTTGATGAATTTGACTAGATCAGATTAATAGACGACTATTGCTAACTTTTGAGTTTAAAAGACAAAAATCTTAATGTGTTGTTCATAATCGTTTTAATGTTGCAGTACAAAAGTGTACTTACAATCCTTGCCATCCACATGCAACCTGCTTCAACTCGACAGGCGTCCCTTGGTGCACGTGCTCGAAAGGATATATCGGAAACGGCACATTCTGTGAAGGTTTGGTTGGTTACGTGCTTTGCGACTGTTTAAAATCTCTGTGAAATTATTTTGGTAGTAGATAAGGGTTTAGTTCAACTGCTTTACTTAACTGACTGAAATAGTTCCCTCATCAGATAAAGGTTAAAATAAGGTTCACAGTTGTTTTTTAATCATGTTCGTCTTACTCGTATGTTCAGAAGAACTTGTATCTCGCGAGTGTGGGGATATCCCAAACGACCATGCCGCCGAATTCCGTATAAACGCGACACTTGCAAAGAACTTGATATAAGAAATCTTCACTTATGCACCGGAAACAACGAATAATATCCCATAATTTATCATCCCAACTTCATGCTTTTTTGGGTCTTCGGATGGCATTCACAAAATTGTCGACCTGATTGTGATAGAACGTGGCAACGCCTGAATCTCATCTGAAGAGATAAAATTATACCTACGCACCCACGATACTTATTACTTCCTACCCTCGCTCCTCGCCATCATGGAGACGCAGGCGGCTTCGCAAAGACTTCCTTATGTTTCTAATTCACGGGGCGGACCTTAAAATCCAAAGAGAGGCTCATTGCGATAAATAAAGCGGAAGTTGATACTACGTGAGTTCATGGCTGTTTTTTCGAATCCAACGTGGTTATTAAATCTTAGGAAATGTGTTAATAATTAACCACACATACGTACATGTAGATAAAACATTAACGAACAAGTCAATGCATCAAAGAACTGTCTGACCAAAGGCTGTATTTTTTGACGTTCGAAAGGTAAATATGAGTAAATTGTGGCGATCGTGTTACGACGGATGTAGGAGTGTTGAATGCGTGGTAACCTTTCTTCTTTAACTTGTTGATAAAATGCTTTCTACTCGAACCAGTTCATGTGTTCGTATTTTTGGCGAGTTGAAGATATATTTGACAGCGGCGGATCATTGCATTTGATGTCAAGTGCAAGTTAGTCCCATCTGGTTTAATTCGCTGATCAAATATATTAACATCAAGCATAGTCTAGGCCCTGGTAGTGAGGTAGGGATTTAGGGACTGACAGTTGATTTGTCATCGATCTGCAAGAATGATTGATGTGATTAAATTATTTTTATTAAAATAGAAAACACACATTTGACCACCAATTTTGCTTTCTTGGTTTCAATATTTATTACATCATTTGTGATGTGCGTTTAGATATCAATCACCGTGTTCGTTCGTCCAAAGCATAACCTGACGTAAATAACCCATTTCGTTTTAGATTTTTCCTTAACTGGGCAGACCACATTTCCAATTACTTGAGGGGAATTTTTAGTCCTCGTGAGGGGAATTTCACGTGAATTTTCAATATTTTTTAGAGGGGAGTATAGGGCCAATACTCGGCACAAAAATCGAGGGATATCGAAGGTCCTCCCCTTTTTCAAAAGTAATTATACATCGTGTTTCAACTTCCAGTCATGAAAACACGCAAATATTTTCCTTCGTTGCGGCGTATGGCTTCCGAATCTCAACGTTTTTAGAGATTGTCCGTATTTTTTCTTTCACCGTTGGAGCAACGCGGAACAGAACAATGTCGATTAACCATTTAATGGAGCCATCGTAGTGAGCCTCGTTTTGGAGAGCGCTTCCTGTCTGCGTGAAGTGGGAACCAATCTAACTACGAACATTTTCTTGGTAAAGTGCCAGCACTTTTGCCGCAAATGGCTAGCAGGTGTCTAGGGTTACTGAACGTCCCATGACGATCCTTTCAAACAGTGCCGGATTAAGGTTTCTCAATTTTACTGAACTTGAGTTGCCTGACAATTGTGACACACTTTTATGCGTACCTCCTATCACAGATTTAGAAATCTGGAGCCAGTTTCGCACAACATCCTTTTCAAAAGAAAGTTAAGATAAAAAACGCAACTTAAGATGAAGTTAAGCAAACTAACAATCTTACATGTTTGAAAAAAAATTGCAAGTCACTGCCTAAAACGACTTTGAAGTACTTCGTTACTTATAGGGCACTGTACGCGGAGATAATATAATTGCGTCTTTTGACGAAATGGTTATTTTCAGATATTGACGAATGTCGCCGGTCTCCTTGTCATCCAAAGGCCGCGTGCTCCAATACAAATGGATCATACACATGTCAGTGTGAATCAGGTTATAGTGGGGATGGTTGGTTATGTGAAGGTAGGAGTATCTGCAAATTTATTGCACTGAGAACTTGAATGATGACAAATCAGTGATAAATGTAATTATGAACCCGGTCAGACGGATTAAGATAACTTTGATGTATACACATGTGACTACGGTTACAGATCCTAATTTCATTCAAAGAAGCGACCACTTATATATCTGGTGCACAAAATATTGTGAGAATATTTAGACTAAGTTCTAACATGACCGTTGTGTCTTTAAGACTTACTAAAACTCACCAAATTAGCAAACTATAAGCAGGAAGTTGAAGGCAAAAGCGACCCTTGAAACCAGCGTGAGCGACGTTTCGATATTAGGCAAGATAAGTCATCCTTAGGCACAACAGTCAAACAAAACAGAAGACAAATTCTGAAACTTCACATCAAAGTGCATGGCGTAAGATCTGTGTAATATCGAAATGTCTCCCGTGCTGCACTCCAGTGTCATTTTCTGTTTTCAACTTTCTGCTTCTAAATTAGTCCAAACTATACCTCAAAAAAGGCCATTATGTATGTATGTCAAGGGCAGAATACTTTAAAAATAGATCATTATCGCATACCTTAGGTCTTTGTCCAATGGAATTACTATTAAGTTATGCCCCTCAAGCACCGTGGTAATACGAACCCAGATATTTCTCGCACACAACCTCTCAACAATGCGATTTTGGCATAGGCCTAAATAAGGAAGCTATAAACCTTTCTTCCATCACAAAAAACTAAATTTTGATGCAGATCACTTACCGTCACGAAACTCGTCTCAAATTTCTCCTTTGACAAATTTGAGTTGAGGGTCTCAATAGAGTTTGTAGTTCCTTGAAATCAGGCTTCAGGCGACGCTGAGAGTACGGAAAAAAGGACCTGCACCTATTCCAGTTGGCAAGCGGTTGCTTTTTCGTTTTTCAATTATTAAAAAATACCGCACCATTGCATCAATTTAAAAAAGCACAGACCACAACTAATTATGCTATTTTCTATAGCCTAAGGTACATCAAATGTGTCGCTTTTTAGTCATTCGATTGAAGAAACAAATCAAAGAATAACCCATTACTTGGATTTTTCCAGTCTCGTGCCTACATGTACATTGCATTTGAGGAAGTCTGCATGAAATGGCTTCCTGGTAGAATCCATGAAAAACATTGGGAGGACTTTGATTCACTCCGCAGTTTCAGCTGGTCATATTTGATTGGTTTATAAGCTGAAAGTAGCCCTCGAGAACCAATCGGAGATGAGCTCTCTAGGCGCAAGAATATTGTGAAGGAAGCTAATGCAACATCAGCCTCCCGTTGAGTAACGCTAGGACCTAGCTTAAAAGCAAGACTTTGCGAGATTACGCGTGATATTGCCGTGTATTTTAAATAAGAGCACGTGACCTTGACTAGCTTTTGGTTAGGTCCTAGCGTAGGTCCTAGCGTCTACTGAACGCACGCCTGGTTCGTGAAGTCAAGCTTGATTATGCGTTTTTGCGGGGTTCTCACATCTACTGAACTCACGCCACTAGTTGACCCTGCTGAAACGGCGAAGTGAATCAGGTGCAGCCGGTGCCATCAAGTTTCCCAAAATGCCATGCGATTTTTTTGTTGCAGATTTGAACGAATGCAGCCTTTCCCCCTGTAGTTTTGGTGCTTCGTGTGTGAACACTGCTGGGTCCTACAGGTGTGAATGTCAACAGGGTTTCAAACTGAATGGCGCGAAGTGCGAAGGTAACGTAAACCTGGACACTCAGTAGAAAGATCTTTGCAAAACTTCTACTACCNGTAGCATATGGTATTACTCGGCATACATTGTCGCCTGGGTGGGTAGATTTTGCTGTTTGCGGGCAACTACCAGAAACTCGGGTTCACATGCAATGATTCAACAAAATTTGACCTGAAAGTGTTACAATTTAGACCTGAACACGTTACACGCCTCTTGCATTTATTACATTATTACTAAATACGAAACGTTAGAGGTTTATGGTTGTTCCTACAGGTTGAAGTTTATCATGGGCAATTCACGGGTTAATTTATCTCTCTGGTACGGTACATGTTTCAATGTTTCTTAACTTACCTTGACGGTTGGACCCGTGCCCTCCGTTCCCCTCACACGGCCCCGATTACAATTGCAGACAACTTCTGATACCAGATAACTAATTTAAAAACGATTGCGCTCTCTGTGAAGGATTTCCCTCTGTTGACTTTTCAGACATCGACGAATGTTTGCTAGACCCTTGTGACCCCAATGCAAGTTGTTCCAATACCGCCGGTTCATTCATGTGTCTTTGTAAAGATGGATTTACTGGAGATGGGCGGACCTGCGAAGGTTTGATTTGCCGATCTTAATATGAAAATAACAATTACATGTACACTGTTCTCACAACCATTGTCAAAGCTCTGTGTTGTTGTATATTTCACATACCGGTAGTTTATTTTTGATAATTGAACAATCGATCCAACCTACTCGTTCCGATTTTCGCTGCCAAACCGGCAAATGTAGCAGAGTGGTTTAGTTTATTGTTGCTTGACGTCAGGTGCATTGTTCAACAATAACAACGTGACGGGGGTTATTGATACGCCATTCTTGCTACACGGCCTTTTACTTTTATGCAACTGGGCTCAGGTACACTAAAATAACGTGGATCAATCACGCATATGCTGATCTTTTTGTCACGAGTAATTTTTAACTAAGCCTGGCACCCTTTGTCGTGGAAATGTTCATCAGGCGGCCGCAACCTATGTGGTCTAATTGATTTCGCAAGACTCTCCGATCAATGCGTGCTTTGGTGAACGAAAAGATAAATGTTTTATTTTGCTACAGTTGTGGATTTTGATCAAACTTTCACCATATGCAGGAAGCTCAACATCAAGCAACCCTATTAGCCTTTTTATTATGGCGTCCTTTGGATTTTTGGACCCAGTCAAATAAAATTAAAATTCAGAATTTTAAACGACAATAATATCAAAAAGGCTAAATTTACGTAGCACTGGGAACTGCTAAGCACTAACAATAATAATTGTCTGGTCATAGACCCAGTCAAACCTAAAGTTCCCTAAATCTACTGCGTATTTTTGGACGGGTGAAAACACTGATTGCCCTTTCTTATGCTGTTTGAGTCTCATTACCAAGTCAATTTTAACTTTGATTCACATCGAGAGGAAACTCAAAGTTGAATTCTCAATATTAAAGAAAATAAGTAATGCTTTTTGTGCAACAACCCTAGTTTAAGGACTAAGTAGCTAATTAATATGACCTAATTAAGGACTCATATTTAGTTATGTTATTAGAAAATGTCAGTACTGAAAGAGTTCGTAATAAACTTAAGATAAAATGATAAAAATATAACATGTTTGAGTTAAGAACGAAATAAATACGTAGTACATTTTGAGAACTTAGATGAGTCCCTGTTTGAGACTGCTTCCTGCAACCAGGCACAGAACTCCCCTGGGAGGATGTGACTATAAAATGTATTGTTTTAGTTATGAATTCATGTCAAAACTGCGTGCATATTGGGGACACCGAATCTTTCAATTTATGCTCAGGTCAGGAGGCCTCCGTGGCCTGCTTCGAACCGAATTTTCAAGTCAATTTAATTTTTTGTTTACAATTGCAGCTCCAAAGGACCTAGATGGCTCAATCAACCCGTGCGACATGTCACAAGTAACGCTCGTCAATCACCCAGTGTCCGATATTCCTGAAAGAAGCGCCAATGCGACCACAAGAAAAGACGTCGATAAGCATTTGCTTTGTGATATTGCTTTAGAAGAAGGTAAGTGAACTGTAAGGATTCGAATATGGTATTCTCTATATTTATTTACGGGAACGACACAGAAGGTTACGAGTGAATGTGGTGAAATTGTGTGCTGCAGCAGAAGGGAATTTGGTAAGGGCGAATGAGCAGGAACTTGAATACGTTTTGCAAACTAATTGCACCGTGAACATTTTAGCATGCGTTACTGAAAAACCGACTCTAATTTAATTGATCCTTGAAATCCTTTTTATGCGCCCACATATTTATATGTGGACGCATTATGCCGTCATCTCTGTCCGTCCGTCCGTCCGTCCGTCCGGGCGGCGTCCGTCCGGCGTCTGGCGTCCGGCGTCCGCTGCTCTATCTCCAAAACCCTTTGACATACGTTCATGAAATTTGGCACAT
>NMRA01000737.1:104883-164856 GCA_002633005.1 Phoronis australis | reverse complement strand
CCTCCCGACCTCCCCCCATTCGGTGCTATGCGCATCTACAATCGTGGTTCAGTTTGCGCAAATGCTTCCAGCCGGACAAAATGTTGGGCCCCCCCCTTGTGATATCCTAGATCCGCCACTGTAAACAGTTATGTTGATGAACACGTGAAAGCATATATCAACTTACCTTGGAACGTATATTGAGAATTGAATACACTGTACATGTAGTAACATCAAATGTAAAAACATTGTCCCTGTGTTTGTCAAAGTAAGTTAAAAATGTTTTAGTGCACATAAAACACTAAAAAAAAGTATTGCACAATACGGTGTTTATGTGACATATTTTCCCCTTATATGGAGAATGTGACCTTTGACCTTTGCTGTAAACAAAACAATGGCAACTTCAAACAGCAGCCAGTCCGATTAAGAAGCAATTAATGTAAGTCTTAAATGTTTAAATTTTGTTAAGGTATCGTTGTATTCACATATATTTTAAAATGCATTTAGATTCCTTTTGAGAAATCGCTTGCTTCACTGGCTTGCCTCATACTGTACTGTCGACCTCACATCATAATCTGCTGTTGAAATCCATCTCGTCAGTCAGCTGTTTGTCAATGACTTTGAGCGCATGCGTGCATTTATCAGAACTGTGAAAGAGATTTTGAACTCTGCGATGACTACAGAGTTTTTCCTAAGCCCTTATGTCAAATTTGTGATTTTTCACGAGCTTTCGTCTCCCATGCCTCTTTAACGTGCCGGATTTAAATAAGAATTTTTAAGCTCGTCATTAAGTGAAACGCGATGTCTCAAGACAATATTTCCTAAGTAGCGTTCTACATACCTTAAAACGTTGACCTATTTATTGTGGAGTGACATACTACACTTATTCATCATAATTAATAGAGCTTGAAGAATTGAGTAGTACACAAAACGAACGTAAATTACCTCACAGGGCAGGTTCTTGTGGGTTTTTTGTCTTCGTTTCCCGGTAAAAATACTTTCTGCACGTTTGTCTCTTCGTGGTTTAGTGCTTTCGAATAGCAGGAAGAATGGGTCATTTAGATTTTTTTCTTGCCACACTTTCTTGCTTGCATTAGATTTTCATTCATGGCATGTTTACTTTGCAGAGGGGATTTTTATGTTTCAGAGAGAAGAAAGTGTCTCCATATAAAGACACGAGAGATTTTGTTTGCCTTTGGGAATAGATTGCTTTCTGTCTCCACTACACTCAGTCTTGAAGGCAAAGACGCAGGGAGATTTCTCAATTTTGTATTAAGTGCCCACTTTCATAAAACTAGGATAGCACTTAAAGAGCACTCCGCCCACTCACTCACAACATTGTCTGCACTTGATCAATTTCGCTGTCTCCGGTAAGTCAACCGGACAAGACATTCCATTGGTTCTATCGGCTTATTGTCTAATCAGGCGTCTTAGCCGGTTGACTCGGTGAAGTCAAATAAGTGCAGACGATATTGACTTATGCGCCGCACGTTATTACCAGCAGACAAATGAATTGGTAATTCTTTCGTTGTCGTCTGTCAGTCGATGAAACGGACTTTCGTGGAATTTGACAAATACATTGCTATTAAGGAGACGACATCACTTTTCTATTCCCCTACGGACTAGAGGTATCCTCTGCCACGTAGAGAGGCCATTTTTTAATTTTCGAGTCTGTTTTTTCTTGGTGTCAGCCTCTCCATCCGTCAAAGTGTTCAAAGGATCATTAAAAATTGGCAGGTGTTTCCTAATGACAACAACTCGACTTAATGTTGATTTTGAGACGTGTGGCGCACGTTAGTAGATATTATATTTTCGTACCCCAGCTGTATCTCCTAAATCTCTTGTAGGATCTTTGCAAAATTTGATGAGCTTATTCCAGTGGCAACATAAGACATCTTTTGGGAGAATTCGACTACAACTACATGTACATCCCGTAGTCCTTGAATGGGTTTGACATATTCTCATCAGTCCAGTGCCCAGTTTTTATGAAATTTAAAAACGCCCCTATAAACATGAGATGTACTCGTGAACACATTCAATGCTTTGCGTTGCTCTTGTTGAGAAATTACGCACGTTTTACAACAGCAAATAGGTGGTGTAAACACAGCTTCTGTTTATTTACGCCGAACTCCGACATCCCGGATTACACAACAATAGAGCTCTCTTTTGCTCCGGAGGTATAAAAGTGCGTTGTTTTCATTGACCTCGTCTTGGAATGTCAGCCATATTTTCATTGGTCATGTCGGAAACTGTCGAGGTGTATGGTCGTGGAAGTGTAGAAATTTTATTCTATTTAAGTCGTGAAGGCGACGAACTAAACACCAAGTCGTACAGAAAGAGCTGGCAGTCAAGCGTGTGGACCGACGCATTCTTAACACATGTTCCCAAACCAGGAAAAGACCACAAGCTGCTGAAAAGGCATCGCGTCATCGTCATGCAAAACCTTGTGGGAAAGATCCCGGAGAAACTAGTCGCTCACCAAATCAAAAGACTGATGGAGGCCTAGCTCCTTAGTGGCATGAGGGCATACCGCCCCCAACGCGATATTTGGGCTTATGTAATATCTCTGGCAGCAGATATCTGGGAAGGTTTGAAAACCATCAGAATATCCTGCTTGTGGAACTGGAACTTGAGAATGGCTACAACTCTGTCTCCCTTTTCTTGCTGATGGCATGTTACACTTTGGCAGCTGTTCTTCCTTCGTTCGCTGGGTGATGACTAACCTGAGTACGAGGAGACACATGCTAGAACATGGTGCCTGGCGCACAGACGCGATCAGCGTCAGCACCAGCCTTCCCCAAGGATCTCCTCTGCCCTTGACTCGCATCAGCCACGTGGACTGTAGGCTCAGGACCTCCGTCGATGACATCATCACATGCGCGGTAGGCAGTTACCCCCAACAACTCATTGAGAGGACTCAACCAATGCTGACCGATGTCAAGAACTACTGCTCCAGCTATTGTACATGTACAAGTTGCAATGGTGAGAAATGTGAAACTTTGCTGTGCACCCTGGACAATCGTCTCAGAGCTCAAGATACCCCTCGCCCTGTTTACGATGACATTCCAGTTGTGTCGTATCAGACACTCAGACACCTGGGTGTTTTCCTCGACCGTCATCTCAATTTCACTGAGCACGTGAACAAGGTCATCATTCGAGCGAGCCAAGGGATCCATGCTCTTCATGTCGCAGCTGGCAGGAAGACAGAGGAGGGCACATTGTAATGTTCTTCATGAGTCTTACATGGTCTGTGGTAGATTGCGCCCTTCCCATGGTCCCCGTTAGCCAAAAGCAGCACGGTAGACTTGAACGACTACAGCGCATGGGCTACCGTGTCCCATGCCAACTCCAGTAGCTGCATTGCGTCACCTAATACGTGCCTAGCATTGCTGACTGCCAGGCCCTAGGGCAGGCAGTTGTAGCAACAAAAGCCATCCAAGTTCAGGATCGTACTGTCCATACGTTCATCATGAAGATATTACCCCACAGGCGAGAGCTCCCCTCAGGAACTTGCTCCAACACCCTCTCACATCTTTAGTGCGACGGAAATTATCCAGGTGCTCATTCAGCGTAACTTTTTTTAAAAATTAAAATTAAAATTGCAAAACTACGGATAAGAGCCAACAGTTGTGGCAGTCTTCGACAGAGGGTGTAGCAATTTGCCCCAGGGCGCCGCTAAAGCGGTGTGTCGCTAATTGCCCAGTGGACTAAGTGAGGATGATGCCTTTATAGTGGCCACTGACATCTCCTTCTGTAAGGATACCAACCGAGCTGGCGGGGGATATCTGATCTGCCAGAATGAACTGACACTAGCAGAAGGGCGTGGCTGCCATGATGTCTACACGAGCAGGTCACGTATGGAGCTCGAGCAGTCCAACAAGCCCTCATGTGCCTCTTTGAGCTGCACCCTGATGTGACGCGACGACCATCTTCGCCTCAGACTCGATGACTGCGCCGACTAGGATTCGCTCTTTTCTGTTCCCATCCAACTGGTTCATCTTCCGGAAACTCTGCCGACTCCAACGTGTTTTGGACCTACAACCCGCCTGCCACTGAAATTTTATGCACCTGACGTCAAGCTGCTTAGAAACCGCAATATTATGCTCTGCACAACAGAACAGCTGGGTGAATATAGTGAGGTGCTTCGCGTTCTGTCAATGGAGGTTCCCTCTGTCCAGTAACCTTCCAGCCGCCGAAAAGGTCCTCTGAGAAGACCTCATAATCAGCTCACTACGGCAAACATCATTCCGCATACCTTTCAGCTGATCCTCAGTGGGTGTATCTTTGGGGAGAGGATTTGTGCCCAACTTCTTCTGTGAACCCACTCGCAGAAGGGTAATTCAGGTACAGTAATTCAGGCATTTATAATCAATTGAAAAAGTCAAAATAACCCAATATAGGTAACATTGCCATGAAAATTGTAACATAAAAGTTTTATTTGTACATACATGGATACTGATTCAATAAAGCATTACAACTGCACGTATTGAATGTTTGGAACTAGTATAGGTTTTCAACTTTTATTTTGTGTGTGAAGTTCCCCTGTGATGAAATTTGATTTGTGGCAAATGGTTCATTGTGGTGGCAAACATACCGTTTATTTCTTTGATCACTGTTAAATGTACACTTAACTGACAGTGACAATCTCCTTAATTTTCTCGTGGACACAACATTATTTCCATCACCAGCTTGGTCTCTCCTTTTTTTAAAGAGTTCTTTCAATTTTTGTTATATCTGTCTGTAACACTGCTAGTGATAGAAGCGTGTGCGCTTCAAGCCTAAAAATGGGGGGCTCGAGTTTTTGAGAATGTGGACTCTTATTAAGATTCACGGGGTACTTCAGAGCTATGAATTGTGCGTTCACCGAATTTTAGTAGTTCCTGCCTTTTTAGTGAGCTTTTGTCTCGTTTTCTACTGTTTCGGAGTTTTTGTTTCTCTGGGGCTGACCTTTTTACCCTCTTAACCAAATGGGGGAGAATCGTTCAAGCCCCGGGCCCCTCCTCCCTCCCCTGGGTGCGCGCATGACAAGACTTCTATTTTTTTAAATTTTAAAACTTATCAGCAATGATACTTCTCTTACATTCAATGTTGATACATTTGTTTGCAGTAGCCTTAGACCAGGTAATATCTGAAAATTCCAGCTCAGAAATCTGAGCAGAACCTGACACATGAATTCTGCACGGGGCAGACATCATGCCAGTCTATTGTGAAGTCGTACACTCGTTCAATAATTCATGGTTTCAGCAGAGTCCTAGCTGTCCCAAAACTGTTCTTTGCGTAACACAAAATGATTCAGGAATGTGCCAAGAATTGTCTCAGTACGATGACACTTGTGGCCACTTGATTTGGCTTTCCTCAATTTCTAATTGCTGCCTGCTGGTTTTTGAGCCTTCGTCCTTGGTAATTGCCTATTACTTGCACACCTATCCAGGAATTGATACTATCGAATGAAGTCAGTAGCAGTAAACAAGCTAGCTAAGCCAGCAGAATAACATTAGCTGACTGTCCTCTGACGAATGTTTTCATGCCAAGCAGACGACTTTTGAAGGGGAAAGGTATGGACACCTCTCTGGCATTTGATTGGTTGTTCGGATCATTTTGCACTGACACCTGGTGGTTAACACATTAGTTGAGGTTATATTTTTCCAACTTTTAAATTAAAATTCTAACTAAACCTGCAAGTGTATTCTTGGGAACTTTTTGAAATTGGCTTTTGAACATCTGTAGATGGGTTTAATGCAAAGTTCCCGTTGCCCCCAGAAAATGGCCACGGAGGTGAAAGCTAGGGGAGCTGGGACTATGGCCTAAACCGAGTTAATCGCTGATTTAGCCTATTAATGAACGTTAAGTAAAATCATACGAACAGATAGGTTTGTAACAAATAATGCTCTGTACTGTGAAAAAGTTCAGAATTAAGAGTGTATTGATGATATGTTACGTAGTGAATTCTGAGGTTTTGCTCAGCTGAGTATCTGAAGCCCACCGCTACTGCGAACCGGTCACATTACTATGCACCGGTTGTATTTAAGTTTCAGCTTCTCGTTTGATTAACGGCAGCGATAAGCCGTTTGCTTTCTGTGAGTGGAATGTCCAGCATGCGTGCGACGTCATATGTGGCTGTACAAGACGATTAACTGCAAGGATCATCCTAAAAATCTAACCGATTGGTGCTTGCCCTAACCGCCAGTATGCATGAAAGACATCGGTTCCTTAAATCGTATCATAAGTTTGAATGCCTCATGAACTGAATGAGACCTCATTTCCATAGCTACATAATATTGTCCGTTTATTGATTTCTGGATTTTCGTGGTGAAAATTGGAAATCATTTGATTCTCATTTCTATGACATTTTTTATTTACATTCTTGTATTTGCAAGTTCTTTATACTTTTGATATTTGTTATTCATTTGTTTGCTAGCTATCCTTGCGTTATTTGTTGCGCCCTCTGTATTTTTTTATGAATTGTACTTGGTCTATGAAATTTCCTGAAACGGGGCTAAAACACTTTGGTGTTGAGTTATTCCAATCTCGGTCTAAGTCAAGACAGAGAAAGTCATTTAACGGGTCCCTGGTCTCTCTCCGTTTCACGGTCTTGCAAGCTGCAGGGAAAAAAGGAATGTGCATTCATTGCATATATTTTCGTAAAACAGCAGGTTTATAGCCACTCCAATAGTAACAGACAAACGGTTGCTAATTATTTCTGCCTTCGTCAACGTGGCGTAAGCGTGTAGTTTTTCCTCTTTACATGACGTCAGACCGATGGGGATATGAGTCAAAACTCTTGTGAGTCAATTCGTGATGCGGCGTTGCGTAAAATTAAACATTTGTCTTACAGCAGAGCATTGTCGCTGCGTTAGTCTTGAAATCGGGTATGGATATTCGCGTTTTATCGGGGAAGACATTATTAGCAAACTGTTGTGGAACGATAATCTGTTAACATGCAGTTCACCCAAGGACGATAGGAAGGATAGTCGCCTTGGTCGCCCCCATTACTGGTTTAGTGGCCGTGGCGACACCTAGCTGTCGTGTGCTCCTACGGAAGACAGACTACCATGACCAATTTTATTTTGTCAAATTCAAAATTGTGAAGTGTCTTTTGCTTAAGATTTTGAGACTATAGAATATGAACAATCAACTGAAGAATGCGTATANTGATTAATCGGGAGGTACCGGGTGGAAGTGGGCGATTGGATGGTAGGCTGGTGCTGATTCTGCACGGAATTCTGGGATGTACTAAACATAACATAGCTAATCTTTTGAAAGTAGTAGCAAAACACTGTATTTCTTTCCAACATAGGCATGGGAAGCGGGGGAGGAGGCAAGCGCCCCCTCAACCAAAATGCTAGGGGGGAGCGGTGACTATTGAGCTTTCCATCTTCCCAAAATTCCGGACGTTAATAAGTAACACTTAATCAAAAAACTTGGTCTTAAAATAAAGTAGAAAATTTAACAGCCTTTCTCCGCATCCCACCACAACCATCAAATGTTTCCCAAGCCAGTGTCCAAAAACTAACCACTTACCAGATCCTTGTTTCGAAAATTTACACTTTACGACATTCTACGTTCGAGCAGGGGGCTTGAAACCCCTGGACCCGTTCTTGATGGGACCATGTCTGAAATGGGCAGCGATTGGGGGTGGGGTGTGGATAGTGAAATTGGCGCAACTGCGGGACGATTGCTACTTCGAACTTTGACCTCATTCCTGTATTTGCATTCGCATTTCCCATAACAGCCTTTGTTTTGGTATTATTGATATTTTCTGTGTTTGTTGATTACCTCTCGTTATAATTTCGAAAGGTTGGAAGCCAGTGAGGGATGGAATTCCAGCCTACAGTCCAGTAAAGCTATGCTGCATGTTACGCCCTGAAAAATCCAAATCGACATACCTATTGAATACACAGTCCTTCTAGGGGAAAGTTTTCTGGTGCCTTCCAGTTCTCGCAAACCAGGAAAAAGTCGTTTTTATCTACTCACATTTTATTAACTCGATTATCATCAGTTAGTTAAAAGCATATTCAGGCCTACATCGGCGGCTAAACAGTGTCCAACCTCAAAACAAATAACACGAGAATGTCTTATTTCCCGACCTGGTGTTTTAAAACCCGTGTCAAAACAAAAATCAAAACAAACAGCTTCATCGCTGAGTGTAACAATGTGTTCCAATGTAGTAGACATGTACCAAAGTATCCGCCGATGTGGGGTTCATTGTGACTTTAAAGNCATGTGCTACTATTTTATAGATGGAAACAATTGGCCACATTTCACCAAAGAAATCTAGTTATACAAAATGCTACCCGGGGGGCAGCAGTAGGCAAACCATTTAACAACTGACGTCAACTTATTTCAGGCCCCTAGTGGCATATTTGCAAAAATAATGAAGTCCATGGTGAGGTTCATGAGCTGCAGCTGCAGACTACTCAAGGACACGGTGTGAAATACGCGATGGTATGTTCTTTCCACCGCTTGTTCATTGGAAACAAACAAAAAGCCCAACTTTTACTTTTCATTTTTAGTCAGACAGCAAACTGTTCGAAAATATTACCTAAAATCGCCAGCACCGCTTAAACTGACCCCCTGAGCACCTCAAAAATAGCTAAAATACAAAAATTGGGCAAATTTACCGAATACTGGTGATCCCATGAAGGTTACTGACGGAAAGACTGTCTCTTGATAGAGAGTTTAAATGTCTACATAAGCACGATCAAGACTTCATTTTTTCTTTCCTGTTTTTAAGTAAAACCTTTTAAATGTATTTTCTTACTGAAGCTCTTTAAACCAAAACTTTACAAAATAGCCATGATGCTCCAACTTAAAAAACAATTTAAAATTTGACTTCTGAATTTCTTGTGTGCACCACAAAATACCCGACAAAGTTAAATCAGTGATTTTCACTTTTATAAAAAGTGGTAACAGAAATTGCATACTGGGATTAGCAGCCTGTGTGGCGTCTTTTGACAGGTAGATGCCATATTTTACACAGGCGCAAACAGAAGCATTCAAAATGGCAAGTTCACACGCGCACGCCAGATAATTTTTTTTACAATGGTCACGAACCCTTTTTCCAACCCATTTTCTCCCTACGCCAATGACACCTTGGGAGTGTTGAGCAGTGAACCAACTAAACTTGAAGCCCATGACTACGCGTGAGCATTGTTTAAAAAGCGTATTAATCATCACCATTTTAGAACTAATATGGTATCAGTTAACGGTGCCTACATTTACATGTAGACGTAGGTAGGCTTACCTCTGCATGGCTATACTTTTGATAAATCCCGAGCAGTAGAAACAACAGTAACTTAACTTTCACGACCATTCTTTTACTATGCTTGACAAGTCTGGAAACTAGCGAATTACATGACGTTGACCTGAACCGCACATCCTGGAAGTAGGTCTCTTTTATTAAGGTTTATGCGTGACACTTAATTTTAGACGGGTTTGAACTTCTAAAGCAGGGGTGCTGTAACTCGATCCCTTGCCAGATGTGTTATTAAACGTCCGCTGGAGTCTTCGTGTGAAAAATGTGAAACGCATATCGTTAAATAAACAGTTAGATTAGATAGAAAAGCTAAAACTACGGAATACGGAAAGTTCATTTGTTGTGAGTTTTTCGCATACTATTCCACCAAAATGTAAATTCCAAAAAACCAGTGTCAGTATTTGAGACTAGGCCGGGAGGAGGAAAAACTAATTTTAATCAATAACAATAAGAAGATATTACAACCTAATGTTCTTCAGATAATATAAGTGACTCACTTGAGACCACCTGTTGCTTAGTTGAGATTGTATTTGTAGCCAGCGCCTTCTATTGACTATTCTACGCGCTAGTCACACGATGGCCTAGTAAAGTAGAAAGACATTTAAGTTCGGTTTCGAGTAGAAAAGTAGACCGTGGGCCCAGGGCGCTTGTGTAATAGATAACAAAACAGTCGATGGTACAGAATATCCAAATGTCTGCTTCCAGTATTCAGAAAGTAGAGCAAACTAATTTTGCAAGGTGACTTTTAATTTCGGCAATTTTGGTTTCCAGTTAAAAACGATAGATGGCGAGGCAGCTTCCCTGCAAACCTACAGCGGGAAATAAGTTCAATAATTCAAAAGATTGCTGCTCTGAAACGACAGTTGTTGTGAGGAATTTAATCAGCTATTTGTCCAAAATTACTCATCTTTTTATATTAATTGGATCTTTGGTGCCGTTTGATACAAACCTTATTATACAATAAAAAATAAGGTGGGTGCAATCAGTTGGAAAATGTGATAATTAATAACTCCAAATATTTATCCGAAATTTGCAGTTAAGAGTTTTCTGAACAGTTCCTACAACACTTCCTGAGACAAATTATCGAGCAGGTTACCAAACCATGCAATTAAAATTTATTATGCCAATGAAGTCCATACCATGACAAAAATAAACATGTTTCTCGAACTGAAGTCAACCTGGCACTAAAACACGACTCATCTCTGTGTCATGTTTAGTTGCATACTGTTCAATACTGACAATATACTTGGACAAGCCCTATTTCGTTGAAAACGGGATAGCACAGCTCTTCAATTCGCCCAAAAAGTGATGCTGGCTAATCCCAATCATAACTGTTGCGAAGTCTCTTTGACCAATTATTGACAGTCAAGGAAATATTGGGGGCTCATGAAATGCTGAAGTAGTGTCCAAATTATGTCGACTATAACCACATAGGTGAGCGTACATCAGACAAAATAACCAGTGCTGATCAATGATTTGTAAAGAAGAGCAACACAGTGCACCAATTACTGCAACTTAATCAGTAAGTTTCTTGGGGTGTTCATTACTATAATATTTTGAAATTAGATTGTTGACAGACGACAGCCACTATGTTGATTGTGAGCAACTTTAATGAATAATTTAAATAAATAATAGCGAATGAAAATAATAATGAATAAATAGATGAAACTAAGTATGTGATAATATAGCAACAATAAAATTACTAGATAAACAGTAATAATGAAATGAAAGTCTTGGTATATCAATTGTGGCGTGATTATTGAAACATTTCAACTGAGCGTGCTCGATTGTCCTCGTGTTACCGTGAACAAGAGTATTGACAAAGAATTGATAATTTTCTCAATGAAATTTGACAACAGTAACACTCACAGTAAGCAATAAAAGAAAACGTCTATTTTTATGATATTTAACTTATTGGAAAACATGAGAATATTCGGATTTGTCCCTGAACGGACTGGTGAGCTATATACAGCATCGCGTGGTCTCAGGGTTGGTCTGTGCGCGAGCAAAGAATTATCTTTGCGAGCCTCGAAAAGTGACTTGAGATGAGGAACATGCATCCGCAGGAGGGAGCTATTGTGTGCGAAAAAATTTCGTGCGCGAGCAGAACCCAGGCGCACGCGGCAGGAAAGTCTACTTGCCGTTTAAAACAGGCCTGGAAAATTATAAACATAGCATGTAGACCTACAGTGTACACATTTCTATTGTCGGAAACTAGCACTTGTGATGGACTTAGTGTGTTTAAATTTTAACCAGAATTAAATTGAATTTTCACTTGTGCCCTGATTCACGTACAGACGCATGTGCTTATCCGGATGCACGTGACTAGTAAGCACAGCTTCAAAATTAATGTAATCGAATATAGGGGTTGCGTCATATCAGTTACAACCACGCTCTCTCGTGCATCCACAACTAAGCGATAATCGCCTTCCTTCAATTACGCGTATTGTTTTTTATCCAAAGATCCTCTTTCCACTGTACATTGAGCGTCAAAAGGTCACTGTGACCTTGTTTCGTTTCCTCCAGGATGTCTATTTACCGCACATGTACATGTATGTTTCAAGTCGATAACGTTCTACTTGTTCATTAAATTAACATCGGTGCATGAACTTCTCCACAGTGGTCTCCAATTTCAGAAGGACAGTAAACCCTGCTTTGTCGATTTCACCACTTGCTATTGCACGCTGATACATCTCCTGCCTAAATGCCTCAATAACAGCCTCTTACGTCACTAAGTAGAACATGTGGATCTAAGCTGTAGGACGTTTTTCTCTAACTTTGTTACGAAACTGTAAAAATGTTGGTGTAAAAATCGAAATAAAATATGGCACAAAACTAATTTCGTTAAAGATTACACTTTTCCTTGAGTAGAACAAATAGGTTATCCGTGTTAAAATACTGTTACACCGTTATTCTGCTGCTAACTCGGTGGAGTGATGATATGCGTCGGTATTCAGCCCCATGAAATAGAACGTCACCTTTTGGCTTCTTTCTTTTTTGCCGATTCGTCAATCAACTTTTCTTCATTCAATCAGTTGTCCGTAACAAATTGCCGAAATTGGTTGCACTTCGTTATATGCTTTAGCATTTTACTAACACCACATAGAATTCCTGAGCGAATTTTGATTCTGCTAAGTTTTCTTATTATCTCCCGAAAGATGTCGCAAGAACTTAGCAAATTTCGCTAGCATCTTTCACGAGCGTAATGTTTTTAAGTTGATGGTAGGCTTCTTTGTTACAAAAGTCGGAGATGGACGCATGAAAATGACATTTAACTTGGAGGAAAGCGGAACCTTTTCCGGTCAAGAGTATAGCAACATATTTAGGAAATATAACCATTAGCTCGGAATTGTCGCCTAAGCTCCAGAATCGTGCTTTCAGTATAGGAACATCGCAGAGTGCTTACACTGCATTGTTACTCGTGCTCCATAGGAACTGTATCACGTGCCTTACTGAATGAGTAATCATGACTGGTCCAATACAGCGACCGAAAGAAAGATCACGCTGCAGGAAGGAACCCTAAATTTCCGTTTATAAAGACACAATGGAGTTCTTTGGAGAGTAGAAAATTCAGCATTTTCCCGGGAAGCATATGTTTTACCTCAATTGGTTGGCCAAGAGGACGCGAACTAAAACGAAGCAGAAAATGCCGCTAACATGTTGTTTTTAAACTTTACACAATCATTTTTCTCCTCATGTCACATTCCAAATCCACCAGCGAAAATTGCTGCACGGTGTGGAGCTGCTTGCCTTTTTATGGAATGGAGTGGTCTTAGCATGAACTTACATGCTATAGACGTCTGCGGTTTCAGCCAGTTCACACTTTAATATTTTTTGAGTGTTTATTATACAGAATGGTATAAAACACAGGAAAAGTGTCTTGCCTAGTATCCGAAAAGGTAAAGCGTTGTTACTTTCGATTATAAGCCTTTGGACTCGCATTCGGGAACGTTTGTAAATGACGAACCCATGAGATTACAGCATAACGTTTGTAATATGGTAGGTTAGGTTTCTAATAAAAGCCTCTCTATAATAGAAACAAGGGAATTGGTACCCTGAAATAATAAACGACTGATCCCCAATAGAAGTCGGGTTTCTGAATTTCGCCCCGGCGACTCTAATACAAGTCGAATCTGTCCTTTTGTTTGGACGCTGCATATCGACTAAACAATGATTGCATGTAATACTTTGTCACGACCTTGGAACGAACGATTACCAAAGGCAATTTTTCTATTGGTCTTCGTAATTTTAGTTCGTAAACGCCGGGTTTTTAATAAAAGACGCCACATATGTGCTCGGGCTTCTACCAGAGGCTCTTTGGTATGAGGATTGTGACAAAAACACATATTTACTTTGTATTCATAACAATGCGTTGCGTGCGAGGCACACTAACGCAAGAGGACATTTTAGCGCTTATCGCTGCATGAAATAAAAGGGTATTAACCGCAAAATCCGTCGGCCCAGCATGCCCATTTCAACTGCAATTCAGGACTGAATGAGTCAGCTGAGCAGGCGCAGATCTAAAATCTGGATGTGCGTTAGCCCAGTATACGCGCTCCAACGGTTATGGTGGCCGCAACAAAGAATTTCCAAGCTCAATGGTGGCACTCAATAGTTTAGTGAGTCAACACAGTCTACAAATGCGCTGAATATTAGGTTAACAAAATTGAGTCAGTGTTCAAACTGTATCATGCAAACGGCCACTGGTCATTTAAGCCACAGTTAAAAGATCTGCTCTCCTGAGCGAGTAAAACTTTATTCATCAAACTTAACATTGCAACAGTTTAACCTATGTAAATAAGACTGGTGACTGAAGTTTTTCGTTGACATTTTGGTCGTTCTCATAAATGTGCCTTGATAAAAGAACGCCCACGTCGTTAGCTCACGCGATATCCCGAGTTGCAATCGAATGACATAGGATCGAAACTTCTTTCCAGGACAGGGCGTAAATTTTAAAAAATCAAAAGACTTTCACGTCCCAAGATAAATTTACAAAAATGGTCAACATTGATATTTTGTACAATGCTTACTCCTCTAATTTTTTGCCAAGCAGACCAAGGGCTCACTCTTGTCTAGATCCCAGCTTCTACTATCAATAGAGTGTGGTGAACAACTCAAAAACGAGGCCGTATTGAACTACGGGTCCGAAATAAATGTACAGTTCAACATTTCAGTACGCCTCTAATTTCTCTCATTTTCTGTAATTTTCTGACTGACACAAATATTACTTGATTTGCTGCCCAGTGATTTTCATTGCATGCTGTTCCTTATCGGATAACTTTTATGGAAAATGAAAATAGAATGTAATCTGTAGGCCTACTATAAACCAAAACAAAGTGTTGTCAGTAGGCATGGTGATCACAACCGGCCTATTTTCACTAGAATCCAAAAGCCAGATATGTTCAGTAGACTCCAATGGTAGCAAAAATAGGATACGAGACTACTCAACCACAACTTTGCATTTTTTCTTTTGATATCTAAAAAGTTACTACGGAAGTCCAATAGGGCTATTTTGAAGAGAAGAAAACTATTTTATTATCCGACAGCTGCCAGATAAATAGCCGTCACTTTATTATGTGGCAGCCGTCAGATCAGATTAAAAATAGTTTTCTTCATTTCAAAATGGCATTACTGAGCTTCCGTAAGTTACAATGCGCACTAACTGTCAATATAGAAAGAATGCTTCTTTCTCTATAATTCTACCCGGATACAATTCAAGACTATTTTCTTAAATGAAACTGTTTTATCTCCTTGTTTTAAGTGTTCGCTGGTCGGAAACGGCGTTTCACTTCTTAAAGTGAAAATTTATGATATTTGACAAGTATGCGTTCACTTTCCACTCAGAAGGCCACACTGCACAAAGATACATTTACATACAGAAGCCGATACAGTGTATGGGGAATTGTTCAATAAAAGTGACGTAAGACTGAAGACAGGAATTTTGTCTTAGCTCCCAATTCACAATTGTCGAAAATATTTATCTAAGTAATTACTAGTGAGTGACAGAAATTATAAATAGAAATTTTCTCAGTAACTACATTGTAGCTGTTCTGTGAAAATTCCCAGAAATTTTGCTCTTTCATCTAAGTGAGGTTTAATTTGTTTTTCAGAAATAGTTACAGTGTATGTGGAGCATTAGACCAAATTTTAGTATTACGACTTAAGTCATGTTTCATGAAACAAACCCTTGGACTTACAACACCAAACTCTCAAATACGTATAGCCATTTTGTGTCGCAAGTGAAATCTGGTTCGCCAATATTATGGTTGGCTGTTGACAGTTTTTAATAACAGAATTACAAAAATCAAAATCCATATTTTTTCACGAGGTTTTCTCAGTAGGCCACGACAAGGCTTGGTCCACCGTAGACTCACTTATGAAATAAACAAGTCGAAGCAACTAAACTGTGTCGGTCCCTTGGTGATTGAGGGTTTTTTTGTTGAGTCAAGCGTAAAAGTCAATATTTTACGAAGAATGTACTGACATATACAAATCTCATCACAGTGCATTAATTTCTTCGACGATTATTCTCGACATGGACCTGAACCCCGTGTGTGCGTCGCCGGAGCTGTATCTGCGACAAGTCCCAACATACAATGCCACCGTCACCGTGCCTCTCGAAATCCCCGAACACAGCCCTTCAACTGAAAGCAGAGTATATTTCTTACACCAGGTTCACGTGCTGGCTAAAACGATAGCTTTTTCTCTATCAGCAAAAAACGTCCGTAATGTGAATGAACGTAAGGGCCACTTCTGCTGACACTTTTTGGGGGTTTGAGTAATCCCAGAACCTTCTAGCGTTTTCGCTTGCATTTTTGTTGACAGACGAAGAACACACATGTGCAGGGGTAAGGGGTTTTAATTTTTATCGTTTTTCACTAAATCACTTTCCAAAAGACGCTATCCACTTGGTAGACAAGTAGGTTATCGTTAGCTACTCTTTTTTGTTCACCACAAGGAAGTCTGACAGTAATTCTCAACATAGAGGCTATTTACGGAAAGAGGAAGTACAGAGAACAAGATTATAGCAAATACACGTATATCATAGCGATTAAAACGGGTCCTTGAATCATGTTATTGGGATTACTTTTGATTGAATTCTGGCATTCGTCGATACTTGACAGTACACAACAGGTTCCTGATTCTTGACAGTACACCATAGGTCCCTGATACTTGACAGTACACAGTAGGTTAAATATTGTACATGTTAGTCATCTATCAGGTATAAAAGAACGAAGTAATTATTTCTGAAAGCTTCTCAAAACTTACAATACATGGGTTTCAGCATGTTGTCGTTCGAGTTCTGGTACACGGTGGCCTCGATTTTACCAGGATTCGAACACTCTTCGCCATTAAAGGTGAAATACCAACGATTACATCTGAATTTCGTCCGCAACCGTGTATTTCCAGAGAATGCCACTCTTAACAGGGTGCTGGAGCCACGTTTTACGAAGTCAAATTCCTTCAAAAACAAATAAAAGGATTGCAATAACTCCAGTGGTCTCAATTCCACGTGACTATCAAGTTATTGCTGCTTCTATGCGTGTCCCCTAGGGTTGGAACACGCATGTATAATTTAACTTTTTCCTCGGGAATTCTTTACACCGGCGTTTCTGATTGGCTAGTCGAGTTGCCAACAGGTAGCGCGTTACGTAAACAAACTGGCATGACTTACAATGTATGGAAGAAGTGTAAAATGTGGATGTAGTTTGTGGTCTGTAATACAGAAAAATCTGTGGTTAATTGGAATGGGTTCAAGAAATGTGAATCCTACAGTTGTGTGTCGGTTTGCATTTTTCGACTGTCGCTGACTTTTCTTAACGTTGCTGTCCTGTATTCCCACAGTATGAATAAGCCACAGGTTAAATAGGCCAGATCTGTGTGCATTGTACATTGAATGTGCTTCAAGCACGCGGCTATTCAACATAACTGCATAAACGAAATATTTGCAGTAGAGAAAATGTGGCTCACAAGGATGTTGACAAGGCTAAAAATCGTTCCCAAATCCGCCATTTTCTTTCTTTGTTGTAAAGCTAACCAATGATAGCTGCGCGTCCCCTTCCCCCCCTAGCGGACACGAAGGGAACCAGCGAACTATCAAGTTTTGCTGCTAAGGCGGACTCGTCTCGAAAATTGGCCAATAATTTGAAAATCTAATCGAAGTGTGGGACGTAATTGGCAGTTTTCAAGTCGAGCTGGGTGGTCAGAACCCAAGGAAGTGTCAAGGAGGCACCGACTTTCACAACAGATGACTGCCCACAGTGGAGGTCACCATGCCTGCTTTTTAAGTAAGGAACATGTAGCGAATCATTGCTTTACCAGCTAGAATTGAAGAAAAGATCTAGCCCCATTCAAGGGTTACATTGCTCGACAAGACATTCAGAAATATTTTTTATAATGAATTCAGACTATTGCTAGACAGTTGGTGCCAAGTCGAAAGAGATTCGGGTTAAAGGGTGAAATTTAAATGTACAAACAGTGTTTGAATTTGTAAAACGGAGATAAACTGAATCAAAAAGAGTACAGTTACCGCAAGGTTCGGAATGTGAAACTGTGCCAATGTCGAATCGAAAAAATGAATACACACACTAAGACTACAATGATGAGAGAAACTACATCATTGCGTTTGAACAAACTACCTGACGCTTATTCAGTGTTTGTAAATATAGATGGTCATCACATAAGTCGAGTTCTGTGCGTGCATAGACTAGATACTGCAGAGAGTCGTGTGACCAAATCACGTTATTTCACCGACTCCCTTATTCAAGCCAAATAACGTCGTATAGAGATCGCAAGGTATTGTTTAACTTGCGACATCCATGCGACCGTCGTAAGTGCATCGTATCAGGTTAAGAAATATGGGACATACCATTGTTTTTCTTTCCTGCGTCTTTGTTGGCTATAACACTATAGGTTGTATGTACCGTACATGTACCTTGGGCGTACATCAGGCAGTTACCGACAAGTGCTTGTGAACAACGGAGGCGCCAAATGTACCGGTCTCTATCCGACCAGCTTGCGACCTGGTTTCCCGTGGAGGTCACCGTATTGCCGTTGACGGCGATAAACTAGATGAGATTTATCTCCTGCTTCCGACTGCACAATAGACTCATTACGCGTCACTGACAAGCCGAAATGTCGGATGAATAAATAAGTTGGGTATTTGGATAAAGCAACTTCGTTATTTTAAGACTTAACCAACCGCGCACAGAGACATCAATTTCGACTTATTCGTCATCGAAGAAAGCAGGCAGAGCTACATTCAACCGTTGTCAAGCAACACATTTTTGGCGTCCACGTTGAATGAAATCTTGTGGAAAATTCCTTATGCGTTTTCGTAAGTTTGATAATTATACCAAATTATTTATTATAATAATGTTAGAAACTTATTAGATACATGTTTTTCAACAGAGTGACTTGGACGAGCATACATTTATATGTTAACGCAGTGGCACATGCGTGTTGGTCGGCTGATCCGGTATAAAACAGGAGTTCAAGAGTTTTCAGTCTACGGTTGAGTAACGGATTGAAATAAACCATCAGAAGGCACAAAATGCACACACACCCAGAACAATTTAAGACATGTCCACAGACAAGGAACTCATGCCTGCGCCAAACGGTAACTCTTAGGTGTGCCTGCCTATGTGTGCAAAAGCGCCCAATTCAGACGGTCATGGGAACTCGCAACCAGTGTTGTGGCAATTTATATTATGTGCTATCAAACTAGTTTACGTTAGATTTCTCTCAAGACGACGTCAAATTTCATTGGCTAAAATCAGGGGCATTTTCATCCTTCGTATAGTAAAGTTACATGTTGAACATTTACCAAAACAGCATAATTGGACAGAGCTAACCTGCACCAATCCTAAGCCTTATTGGCGCCTAACTTGCGTCAAACTTGTACCCAACCGGCACCTACAAGACGCCCGATCTTGAAATTTTGTGTACCTAACCTGTGTTGCTCCTAGCTTAAGACGCCTAATACATTTACCTGTAGTTTTCCTGAATCTTGACTCTGTTCTTGATTCCACGTAAACTGTCGCATGTTTACCATCGAATTAGCAAAGTCACCTGGAATACGTTTTGCAGAAACTTTGTAAGTTTTTTTCATGTATGATCTTAGTGCTTACAACCGTACCAAATCTTACATACTTGTAGATCCAATAAGGTCAGGTCAAAATCATCATCTACACACTGCAATAAATTAAGATGGCGTTGATGAACCTTCCCCTTCAAGCAATCGTTGAACTACATCCGTATATGGTGCTTGTGTTGCGCTTGAACTTGAAATTACATTTGATCTCAAGATCGCGTATGCTAAATTTAAAATTACACGTTCGTTAAGGCAATCGGGTGAAACTTGTTGTTCAGTACATACATGTATGTATCAAGAAATTTATATTAGCGATCATTTGAAGCGCCGCCATATTGGAAATGGGTAAGAATGTTGCATTGTGGTACAGAGGCCCACGATCAACCATTTTCTCACGTACACCGGAACGTGTGTAAAGAATCTGAGGAATATGTGAATGATTAACCAATTATTTTTGGTGAATACGATCATCAATATTTGAAAAAATACGAATAAACTGTAATTAAATTTTACAAAGATTATTCTTGAAATCGTAAACCGTTATGTGAATTCGCAGCAGATTGAGAAAGCGTGCTATGTATACTTACGTATGCCAAAAACCGACTTAATTTCGAAGACTAAAATCCTGCTTGTGTTCACGAAACGATCTTTTCTGAATTTTCGTTTTCCTTCTTAATCTAGCCCGAAATTCTGTGTAAACATAGACAAAGTTTTGGTGTTTTAAGTCTTAGGTCAGTTGTCATGAAACGGGCCCCTGGACTGTGTTCCGTAGACCAAGTATATATCTTGCGAGATAACCAAGGTAACACAAGTGTTCGCGACACAACGAAACGAATCCCTAACATCTTGATGTGCTCACGAATGATTTTGCTTGGTCTTACGCCATCTCTATGTTGCAATAAGCATAATTATCCAATATATGTGAAAATACGGATGTTGTTTATGTCACGATATCAACTGTGAAATACGGGGAAGTACGGATCGAGCCAATCCGTACACCACGGGAGAGACCGTATTCAACGGTAAAAGCTATATTTCAGTCACGGTTGGTGAGCAGTCTCCTGCTGGAGTAAATTCGTGTGTGCAACGCCAAATTTGATTGAGCTCGTTCATTTCTGTTACCCAAATCATCAATCCAAGGCGTTGTTCCTAAAAATGCAGTCTTAATTCTCTGAAAACATAAAAAATTACTGATGAAAATTCCGACGAACGGTGATCAGGCGGTTATTTTTGGCTCTCGCTGAAGTTTCAATCTGGGTCATCATAAATAGGTCAAGTTAAGTAGCGTCCCCGGTCAGCAAAATCAGCCAAAAATCTAACTGAAATCCAACGAAAACGTTTCTTTATGGATGCATAAAGTATATTTACACTGAGAACTAAGGTCTATGCTGGAAATTAATACCTAATAACGAGTATGTGATTTTCACTGAGCCAGTTATCTGCTCGCAACATACTCCCCTGCTTTTCGCGATACAGTCCTTTCCTCAAGTTCTACAAATCAGCACCGTTTCCACCGTTATTTTCTAGTGATCAGCCAGGGGAAATGTTTCTATTACTATTTACAGTTCAGAAGCTAAGGCACTCCAGCACAACTCGGTCCAGAAAATGTTTTAATTTCTATATTCCCGCATGGACTAGCTGTTTCTAAGTTTTCGACGAAAGTTTGATATTATTGAATGGTTCAGCGCTTTAACTTGCATATTTCACAAACTGAAAATTCTGATTAGTTTATTATGAAATAAAACTTTACTGGTTATTCAACACATTCACAGATTGTCTGGTCGCTTAACGGTCTTGGGTACCGTACTTGGCATACATATGACTTCGTATAACAACAAGCCGGAGCACACGGCAACAAGGTATTGCCGCGATGATGCAAATAAGTCTATATACAATGTATAAGGAATAAATAGGTTTTCGGTCTTGTTGGGATGATTCCCAGATGAATTGAATTCTCGATGGAATATGGCTGTAGTATTCCTATGTATGCGGG
The DNA here is from genome assembly GCA_002633005.1 of Phoronis australis. Classification (NCBI taxonomy): domain Eukaryota; kingdom Metazoa; phylum Phoronida; family Phoronidae; genus Phoronis; species Phoronis australis. The sequence goes on along the minus strand of NMRA01000737.1, from coordinate 143,535 downwards.
ATAACATATATTTATCGACTTTCAGTCAATCTGTGGGTCTTCTTATTTTGGCTCCGGTTCCGCCTCTATCATTCTTTTTGAGGTCTTCAATTTATTGGCAAGAAAAGTAATGTTTTGTTTAGATCATCCCCAACGCGGAACCGAACTATCAACCTGAACAGCACTTTGCTGGCGAAATAAAGTCTCACTGGATAAATCGCGAAGATGTCCTTAACTAACGTAAAAACGACCATACCCCTTATAAAACAATAAACAGTTCACGACAGTCAATATCCTTATCTGCTCAATTATTTTAACAACCGGCTTTGGTAATGTGTCCTTGGAGTACGGCATTTGAAGCAATGGAATGGTCGGAAGATGGACTGTTTTAATATTGCTTTCTACACTTCTTATTTTCTATGTTAATTCTGTGATCGAAATGGAGCTCACTGGTGTCGCTTTAGTCTTAATTGACGTCGTCAATCTTATTTTCTCTTATTGAAGTAACGCTCAAACCTTTCACGTCTGCATAAAGCTGTTGTAAGTTTAAAACAAGATATCCATCCAAATCGCATAAGAATACTATCACACTATATCAGATGACTTTTGTATACCATACTACAATAGTTGTCTTTGTATGTATCATACTATTACTTTTCCTGATGTTGCAACTGCAGGGTGTTGAATTTTGTGCAAGAAACGCTCGCTAGATCACGCAGGAGCAATACTACAATAGTGAAAGCCAAGGGCTTCGTGAGAGTCCTAGAGGCCTATCTCGCGTAACCTGGTGGTAACAAAATGGTGGCCAGTGAAGTAACTGGTCCTTGAGCTTAGAATGTTAAATTATCGGAATTTATTGCCACAAGTGTACAGGTGTATGACTGATGTAAGCCTATAATGTCGGCGGAACGCACCTATAGTTATGCGCGCATCTAGAGGGGGCTCGGGAGGCTCGTACAAGATCCCCTCATTTGGCAAAGTAGGCTAAAGGGTCCGCCTCAGACGGAAACAAAAACGCCGAAAAAAGGTAGAAAAGGAGATAAAAGTCCACTAACAGGCAGCAACAACCAAAATTCGTCGAATGCACACTTCATAACTCTGAAAGTACCTCTGAATCTTAGTTGTTCACATTCTCAAAAATTGGGGCCCCAATTACTTACGCTGGGTGTTCGCATGATAGTAATGAACATTAAGAGATTCCGATCGCCTGCCTGTGAAACACGCTCACCGACCACTAACAAAGTCGGTGCTGGACTTATTAAGCACGGCTTGCGCTCCCAAAAACGTGTACCTGTGGACTTGCATACCGCCCAACGAGGTGTACTCGGTCTTGAAGTCAGTGAGCCGAGTTTGTGCGTACGGGCACGAGGTATTGGATGCTTATCCGTCGTGTTTGTGAGATTGTGACAGTGAAGTTTGGCGGTCGGATTGCCGTATTTGGTGGTCGATGAGCCGTGCTTGTGGCTCGGTGAGCTAAAGGTCCGCGTGCATGTGTGAGCCGTTTTTATGATTGAATGTACTAATGAGTGCGGCACCGTGTAATTACTAGCATCATCCGGGNTGTACTTTTTGCAGCGGAAAAAGGTTTATACACTAACGTTACACGAGGAATTCACTGTCAAACGCTAAACACATAAAAAGTCTACCCCGGCGTTTTCAACTTAATTCAGCCGGTGTTTTATTGCCGTGAAGACGTGACTGATGCGATAATTGCCCTGTACAACACAATGGGAGCTTAGACCAACTTTTGTGATATCAAGGGCGACATTGATTTTCCTGATTGATGAGGATCCGTGTCCAAATACAAGATATCACTACAACGGCTCAGTTTTCTGGTGAGATTTTTTAAGCACACTTGAGCGAATGCCTACCAAACTTTTTATGCAATTTTTACCAAAATCTGGTCTACGTGGATGTTTTTCTTGGGTTACCAAACACTTACTCACAGTGGTCCAAATTGATATACATTTTCTCAAGCCATCTCCCTAAGTCCACCTCGGTAGGCCTACACATCAACTCTACTTAACTGCACTAGCGTAGCTAAAAAATTCGCTTAGCAAATTGTTCAAATGGTGTACAAACTGTTTTGTCCCAATTTCCCAGTTAGTAAAAAATTATGAATATAATCCAATATGAGGTCCATGGTGTGAAAATGCTGTCTTTCAGTAACGTGTTGCATCACTTGAAACTAACATAAAGATATTTAGTTAATTACCTTTCACTTTCACAGACAACTAATGTTTGTACCAGTGGAATTAATTGAAAGGGGTCCTTAACATTGTAGCAAAACCTCTGACGTACACAGCAGTGAAAAACATGACATATGCTAAGTTGACACGAGAATGATCAAGAGTATAACACAGCACACATACATTTATAGAACACGTTCATTTGTTCAATTCCTCGAACATTACATCCCAAAATAGAACTGTAGTTCAAAATACGCCATATGTGTCAAATATTTTATTGAGTTTCCCTGTATGTTAGAAATTGTTTTCCTTCGTCAAATCATCGAGAACCATCGCAAATACGCCTGCGGCTTTGATAGAGTTGACCAACACTGTCAAAGAGCGGCCACTTCACACATGTTCCATGCGCTGCGCCATTATGTTCGTAGTGTTGTTACCTGGGGTCTCGCGTCTTGGCTTCCAGCGTGGTATACTGCATTACTAGTTGCGTCTCCTAATAAAGTTGTTAACCAATACTGTGTTTTAATTATTGGCGCTGGCTCTCTCTCAGTCTCCTTGGATGGCAGAACCCATTTTTTCTTTGCATAAAAATCCCTGAGATCATTTTGTTGGACTTAAGTGTCCCATAATGCTTTATGATGTTTAGACCATCGCTAGGGGGCAGGGTCATCAGCAAAATTGTGCTAACAGATCTGTCACGAATTATTCTACTGACAGCGACGTGCTGTATTTAAATTGACTATGACCCGAATATGAGGCAAATTGAAACATAAATTCCGGCCTGATTGACTCTAAACCAAAATATGTTAGTAACCAACGTCAGCGAGCCTTGCCAGTTAATTTCCCGTGATTTGTGTTTCAAAGATTAGGCTTCAAAATTTCTATACATTCATAAACGAATACGTGATTTGAAGTTGTGTGCTGTCAATCATTTATGAAACGAGATTTGTTTATTTGTCAAAAGAAATCATTCATGTTCTGAACTAATGTGAGTTGGCACTCCTTGTACGATTATACTACATGAACATTAAGTCTGGGGTTCATTTTAGCGTCGTCTCCAAATGTGTGGGGACTCTGAAAGTGCCAACATGAAAGCACGTCTTAAAGCAACATAATCGACGACCATGAGGCATGAATAAATTGCGCTAAATTGAAACTGAACTACACAAATTCATCTCACTCAAGATTCCTATAGTTGTTCGGAGCATTTCCATAAAAGTAATTCGGTTTTCTTACATTTATTTTTCGCATGGATTAGTTTTACGAAAATATGTGTGGCTCGTGACGTTCGGCTTTCCAGGTGTTGAATCACGCCACCTTCAGTTCACTTTGTGCCAAGGGTGCAGTGTTAGAGTTCAGATGTGATGTCAAACACAGCACTGCTGTAATACTTCCTTCTCAAAACAGTGCAAAGGTTAGCCATTACAATTGTCACATTGTTTCAAAGTGTATTGGGCAGATTACGAAACCAACCTTTAAATTATATCCCCGACTGGGCGAGATCATTCGATTTTTTGTGGCTCATCGATTCAATCGGTAGAGTCATTCTTGAGTTTTCACAAGCCAAATTTATGTTTGTGCTTGAAATCAATCAAAACCAAGCATGAATGTCGAAGGTATTTTTGGAAGACGAGGGGTGAATGCTACATGTAACACTCAGGTTGTCTACTCGAGCAAGCTCGGTATATCTGGACGTGCTCAAGTCGTCTCACACGGCAGTCCAGCGCTCTATTTTGGCTTTTCCGAATGCTTATTCTGAAGAATAATATGTGTCTCAAATGAGTTTCTGATCTTCGCCTCTTTTTCACATGCACTCATGAGATTAGGTCAGAAGTTCTTCATGCCGCTTTTATAGCAATTTTACACCGTCCGCGACGGAAACAACTGATGAGGTCGCCGCCTTAATGTCATATGATTTTGTTAGGAAGCGCCAATTTATAGTAACAGATTCTGGTGTTCTGTAGTTCTTTGTAAATCTTGAAATTTAAGCTAGTCATTTTTACGCATAAATAGCGTCCAACATATTTTTTATCCGTAAAACTGATTTGGTCCTTTTATAATCTACGACAAGCGTTGAATCTTGAGTCACATGCCGGGAAATTTCTCTAGGATTCAGTAAAAATTACCGACTGTGTGATTCAAGAACCACAACGAACACTTTAAAAGCCATTCCACATTCAAAAGAAACAAAAAATCGCCCTGATCTTGCAGTAAAAATGGTTGAAAGTGCTTTGAATTCGTTTTTGTTTAAAATTCAACTTTTCTTCAAGGTATTTTTTGTTTTTTAATTTAATGTAAACATTGTGCTTTTGAATTATGTTTTGTAACGTGTTACTTGCCACTTCCGGTTATATCAAAGCAACAAAATGTAATTGATTTAAATAAACTTAATAAATTTGGATTAGGATGTTTGAAGTTTACTCAAATTTTTAATATTTACATCTCATGCTTCCAAAAATTCATATTTCCTTGTTTGACGTAACCCTCAACTATATTTGAAGTTTGAAACCCTTATGATCAATCTTTTTAGGACTTCACATTTTTATCTCTTATGGGGTTGTAAACAACAAGTGACAAAATCGTTTCGGGTTGATTCAGTTAACCAATAAACACCGGTAAAACTGACAAGATTCACATTGAAATGACAATGTATACTTTATAGGCCGATTACCAGGTTTGATATATGAAGGATCATCAAACTGCTAAAATTGTCACTGATGGGTCAGTACGGGTAAGAATCATTCATAAACGTGTAGCATGTGCTACTATTTTATAGATGGAAACAATTGGCCACATTTCACCAAAGAAATCTAGTTATACAAAATGCTACCCGGGGGGCAGCAGTAGGCAAACCATTTAACAACTGACGTCAACTTATTTCAGGCCCCTAGTGGCATATTTGCAAAAATAATCAAGTCCATTGTGGGGTTCATGAGCTGCAGCTGCAGACTACTCAAGGACACGGGGTGAAATATGCGATGGTATGTTCTTTTCACCGGCTGTTCATTGGAAACAAACGAAAAGCCCAACTTTTACTTTTCATTTTAGTCAGATAGCAAACTGTTCGAAAATATTACCTGAAATCGCCAGCACCGCTTAAAGTGACCCCCTGAGCACCTCAAAAATAGCTAAAAGTCAAATACAAAAATTGGCCAAATTTACCGAATACTGGTGATCCCATGAAGGTTACTGACGAAAAGACTGTCTCTTGATAGAGAGTTTAAATGTCTACATAAGCACGATCAAAATTTTATTTTTTCTTTACTGTTTTTAAGTAAAACCTTTTAAATGTATTTTCTTATTGAAGCTCTTTAAACCAAAAATTTACAAAATAGACATGATGCTCCAACTTAAAAAACACTTTAAAATTTGACTTCTGAATTTCTTGTGTGCACCACAAAATACCCGACAAAGTTAAATCAGTGATTTTCACTTTTATAAAAAGTGGTAACAAAAATTGCATACTGGGATTAGTAGCCTGTGTAGCGTCTTTTGACAGGTAGATGCCATATTTTACACAGGCGCAGACAGAAGCATTCAAAATGGCAAGTTCACACGCGCACGCCAGATAATTTTTTTACAATGGTCACGAACCCTTTTTCCAACCCATTTTCTCCCTACGCCAATGACACCTTGGGAGTGTTGAGCAGTGAACCAACTAAACTTGAAGCCTATGACTACGCGTGAGCATTGTTTAAAAAGCATATTAATCATCACCATTTTAGAACTAATATGGTATCAGATAACGGTGCCTACATTTACATGTAGACGTAGGTAGGCTTACCTCTGCATGGCTATACTTTTGATAAATCCCGAGCAGTAGAAACAACAGTAACTTAACTTTCACGACCATTATTTTACTGTGTTACACGAGTCTGGAAACTAGCGAATTACATGACGTTGACCTGAACCGCACATCCTGGAAGTAGGTCTCTTATAGACGGGTTTGAACTTCTAAAGCAGGGGTGCTGTAACTCGATCCCTTGCCAGATGTGTTGTTAAACGTCCGCTGGAGTCTTCGTGTGAAAAATGTGAAACGCATATCGTTAAATAAACAGTTAGATTAGATAGAAAAGCTAAAACTAGGGAAAGTTCATTTGTTGTGAGTTTTTCGCATACTATTCCAAAAACCCAAGTGTCAATATTTGATACTAGGCCGGGAGGAGGAAAAACTAATTTTAATCGGTAACAATAAGAAGATATTACAACCTAATGTTCTTCAGATAATATAAGTGACTCACTTGAGACCACCTGTTGCTTAGTTGAGATTGTATTTGTAGCCAGCGCCTTCTATTGACTATTCCACGCGCTATTCACACGATGGCCTAGTAAAGTAGAAAGACATTTTAAGTTCGATTTCGAGTACAAATGTAGACCGTGGGCCCAGGGCGCTTGTATAATAGCTATCAAAACAGTCAATGGTACAGAATATCCAAATGTCTCCTTCCAGTATTCAGAAAGTAGAGCAAACTAATTTTGCAAGGTGGCTTTTAAGTTCGGCAATTTTGGTTTCCAGTTAAAAACGATAGATGGCGAGGCAGCTTCCCTGCAAACCTACAGCGGGAAATAAATTCAATAATTCAAAAGATTGCTACTCTGAAACGACAAGATTTCATAATATATGGGTCCCTCACAGGAATTTAATCAGCTATTTGTCCAAAATTACTCATCTTTTTATATTAATTGGATCTTTGGTGCCGTTTGATACAAACCTTATTCTACAATAAAAATTAAGGGGTGTGCAATCAGTTGGCCTGAAAATGTGATAACTAATAACTCCAAATATCTATCCGAAATTTGCAGTTAAGAGTTTTCTTAATTTTCAAACATCTATTTTGTAGCTTTGAAATATATTGTGGATAACAATGCAGGATATATCGTGGATAGTTCTCATTAGTTTGGTAGCAATGTAGGATTTTACATAAATAGTTTAGAAATACACTCATTTCTTCGGAAAGAAACATTCCTCGTATGTTTAGTGTATGTTAACGACAATGAGTCACATTGAAAATTATCTTTACTATTGTTACGTAAATAAAACACAACAAAGAGACAATGTTGGTTTGAACACGTATTTCATACAGTAGTTGTCACGGTCAACATTCCAGAATGGAAAAAGTGGATTGAAAAGCGGTACCTGTGGATCTATGCTTGACGCAGGGGTGAAATGTTCGCGGCTACACGCAAAAGTGTCACAAGAGTGTTCTTGTTAAAATGGAGACGTAACTCCCAAAAGCTTCCTACGGCGTTTTTGTTTGTTAGTCAAACGGGAAATTGCGAGTGCCACAAAAGCATGAAACGTCCAGTTTTTTCTTTTAGTTGAACGGGAAAATGTGGCTATGTCACTTAGGAAATTACAAAGTGTAAGATATTATGTCAATTTTGGCGTGTGTCAAAAACGGGACATTCTAATGGTGTGCTGGGAATGCTGCAAAATTCAAGAAGTGGTATAGTCCGCCAAGATCGGGGCAATTGGAAAGTACAATGTACGCTGTCAGAAACACAAAGTATACAAACCAATTAGATTCTTTTACAAGAGAAATTTTTATTTTTTATTATTATTTCACGGTGTATGGTCAAGTACTACATATAACATGGGCAACAGGTAAAGATTACATGAATGAATCACTACAGGAAAAATTAAAAATAGTAATAACACACACCATGCGTATATATGCATAGGCACGCGCACTTAGATACGTGAACACATCTGTTAGTACTGCCTAAAGTTTTCATTGCAGAACAAACACTCAGAAACCAAATGTCACTTCTTTTCGTAAAATGTTGAAAACCTCCTGAGATGTAGTTTTGATAAGTTGTCGAAAACCGCTCCAAGAATGGAGCTGGAAAATGTCGACATTTTATAGTTACAAAACCATCGGAATATAAACGTTTTGAAATTTACAAAGTTGTTCAAGCTTCCATCATTCTTTCTATGGCCGTCTTATACAACCATTTTCGGTTGTTTGGAGTGAATGTCTTGATACTTTTGTGCTTTGTACGAATTTCCTTGGGGTTTTTTCTATGAATTACCTTTTTCCAGTAGTTGACGGTGACGGATTTACAGAGGGGCAAGTGAAAGGCTAAATTTCATGAGAGAGTGATAGTTAATTCCACCATCTTGAATCCAGTGAATTAACATGCAGTGCAAAAGCTGTGCTTTGACGAGGCAGTGTATCATACTGTAGGGTGATAGGTACCCGCTTTCTCTCTCGAGTCAATGGGTTCGAGTCCCACTGGGTGACACTGTTAGACCCTTGAGTAAGGCCGCTAGCGCCTCAACTCGGTTTTAAATATATATTAGTAATTGGTTAATAAATACACGACCCTTGTCGCTGTAAACAATCTTCAGCGGGCTCACATGCGCGTTCTGCGCCCGTCTGGTACAACGTGTTCCAGACTGCAGGTAATCATTTTAGCTTTATAAAACTGTGCTTAACACATTTTCTCGATTTTACGCCATACATGTACATGATAAGTTGCATGTTTGCAAGAGAGTTTTGACGACCTACATGTATGCTGCAAAAAATGGAGCACCACCACCAAAAATGCTGTGGCCAATGGGACAGTCCTCAAAGGGTGAATCAGGCATTGGTAGTTAACAAAAGTTCTCTGGAATTTTCTCTCTTCTCTGTGGTTCGCTGTCTTACTATTCTCGAAGATTAAGCAAAAGTGCGCGTTGAATAAGAGTAGCACAATGATGCTTTAAGAACTAAAATACATGTACAGATCAGGGAAAACTATGCGTTGATTAAACATATTTCAACGCGAAGAAAGGTACTTGTTTGATAAAATGCTTTGGCGCTTCTTACGGTCTTGCAATTCAAAGTGTTTCCTTCAATTAAAGGAGCATGCCATCCAAAAAACAACCTAATTTGTATCAATTTAGATCGAGTAGTTCTACTCCATAACGGCACGTACGGTTGTGTTACCTGACACCTGACGGCAAAGGTGTTGAAATTATTCAATGACGTAATTGGTTTCACACGCAGTCTGTTCAGCAGTTCATAACACGGGCTACTGGTGTGAGCTTATCGCTTGAATTCATCGTTTAACACCAATAAATCATCAAACTTCGATGTAAAACCCTCAAAAATACACCGAGTTGTTATAAAAACGTGTTGTTTTATTTCGCTGTTACGGATTTATTGGTATTTGGACACTCCGTAGCCGGCTACTTGAAAGTTCGGCAGGCCAATAAGGTCCGTAGCAGGAGTTTGGGGTCTGTTTGGAGATAAATTCTAAGTATTTTTCCTTGAGATACAGACAGGAGAACCTAGATCTGTGTTGTTTAGACTTGTTACTTTTTTAGTTCTAAACACTCGAAACATGACGCTTGTTATCCTGGTCAGTGGCTCGGAGCCCGATCAGGCCTGTCGCGGCCGGCCGGATTGACTCGTTATCCCGGCCAGTGGCTCGGAAACTGATCAGATATCACGAATATAAACCAACCAAAGTTGGAAACTAAACTTCCAGTCAAGAAAATACTATACTAGTGAGCCAAAGTAATGCGCACGTGATTATGTTGGTGAATTAGTCACGAAATTACTGCAAATCTACTCGTCGGGAGCCGCGAATTTAGGTTCCGCTTTGGCCACAGCACCGTCAGGGCAGAAGTTGTACATTGACAATCATTATTTTAATAATGTAAATGTAAATAAAGACTCCCCTATAACACCAAGCCGTGGGGTGGAAATCGATTGAGTTGTTTCACAACAGTTTCTGCCAGCAAACAATAAATTAGCATGAGGTCACACGGCCTCGGTGTCCCGTCAACTAGTTTTATTGCACATAAAGCTGCTAACGCAGTGATTTATTCATTGCTGGATTCTAAAATCATTTGCACTCTAGAACACTCCAAAGGCATTACAAATTGCATCTAATGAGGCAGACTTTGTTTCAGTTTTATATAAGTATTGCTTAGGGTGAGAATAATTCATTTTGAAACAGAAGGCTCAGTAATAAACATCAACATGACAACTCGCAATCCCGACTTAGACGAGAGCTCATCAGTCTGTCCCTACGAAGACTTCGCAGGTGGATCGTTAAGTTTCACAGGCTATCAATTCGAACAGGAATACAGTGATGAAGAAATACTAGAGAGGCGCCGTGAACTAGGTCAGAAAACGGAACGTATGAGTTATTTGACGTCGTGGAAATTTCAAGAATATTGTAGTTTCGTTGCATCATGAGGTAAAAAGCTTACGTTACCAGAATTTGCCAGCATGTGGACGAGAACGCGTGCACCGTTTACCGCAGAGTACCGATATCCAGCGATAAGGTTCAGTTGATGGCGCCGTCACGGACTGGAGTCGGAGCTAGTCCCTATTCATGGGCTTGGCTGAACGTGCTTTATGAAATAACGGCGTCGTAAACCAACACGCCTGTTAAGCGTATGAAGGCAAACGCTCATTAACATAACTGTTTTTAAAACTGAAAAGTAAATAGTAGTTGTAGTTGAATTTTTCAAATCGGTGCATTCTATGAGAAATTACCGAATATTTTTTTTCGCGGCTAAGCCAAGAGTGTTAATTTGTTATTCGATTGGGACGGGTTAGTCAGAGTCTGGCTCAGCCGAGATCGCTTTATAGGCGTTGGGGTACCAAAACCCCAAATGTTAGCATATGATTTGTCTCCTGTCAGACGTCTGGTGATGCACTGAGGAGAATGAACGTTTTAACCTTGCGTCAACCAAAAATATTCAAACAATAAAATAATTCTCTTGCATGAAAGAGAGTGCAGATTACGCTCTCGTAATGTTTCTCATTTGTTCGAGTTTGTTTTCGCCGTGAGTGCAAGTTAATGTCTCGCGATATATGTAACTGGGTCCAGTTCCCAACAATTGAGAAGCCGACAGACAGCCTAGCAACGCCATCTAGCAGTGGTTCCAAGCAGGACTTGTTGGCAACTTGTTAACTTGTTACAACTAGGTCAAAATCCTGTTTCTAGTAGCCCTCTCCTTCCAGGAATTGCAGGTCATGTAGTTGACCTGTGTCTTATAATTTCGCAACTTTAGATTCTCCCGAGAGGCTGACAAAACAGGATTTCGCCGTTGTGTAACAATATGATGAGAGCACTAATGGCTTTATTATTGCTGTGGGTCGGCACCTGTCATCAGACTACTCGCGGGGAGGTGAGGTTTGCAGTTTAGTATGCGTAAGTAGCCCACTTGTGCTCTAAATCAAACGCATATTTGTAGTTGTCAGAGCAAAATAACAACTTCAGCATCCGGGGCTGCACGTGTTTACTCGGGAACCTCTAGTTAACAGAAGATTTAATAGAAACGGTTTGCACTATGTGGAAAGACAACAGTATGACTGCAATTTCTTAAACGAGTGTATGAACTTCTGGAGGCAAATATGTTTTGTTTCCATTGGCATGTATGATCCTCAAACAAGGTCGAATGTTGTTTGCCTTATGAACAGGCTCTGACGTAGTAACCATCACCTATGCAACCAACGTGTGTTTTCGTGACCTGCTTCCTTGGCCAGCGAACGATCTTATCGACATGTCAACAAACATTTGATATTCGAGAAGTCAGTGCATCTGAAGTTGCACAATTTTTGTAGAGAAAACGAAAGTTTATGACCTCATAACAAAGAGCAAATAAAAAATTACTGAGCAAGAGTTAACGCTGCATGAATATATCGCGCTTCTTTCAATTCATGCACATTTTTTACCGTAATACAAATAATATGTTCGGTGGTACATTTTACTGGTTCTCTAATTTGGGTGTCATTACAAAGTTTTGTTTACACCGGAATTTCAAATTTTTTTTACTAGTCGTACATTAATTCCAGAAGCAAAACTTTCACGTTCACTAATAAAAATATACTCTAACCATATTTTTGTTCGTGTTTTCTATCAAAAACATCTACCTTTGAGAAGCAATTGATTATGACGAATAATCAGCACTGTCACTTATTCGGGATTTTTAAACAGACTTGACGATGGAGTCCTTCTTAGTCTTGTTATAGAACTCTAGGCATAGAATGCCAACTCGTGGCCATTACTCTTGCATTCAAGTGTTGGACCTCGCAACCCCCGAGACTTCACTGGACTGACAAAAGAGTTTGCTCTGTTGACTTCCGGTTGTCTGCTCCCCGGAATTTTGATCGAGTGATGTAGTTTTGAAACGTTGCCTAATTTCATTGCTTCAATTTCATTTTGTCATTTTTGTTCATAATGGAATCAACAAACGAGATTCTTGATGTGCGGTTCCACACAACCAGCGATTTGTCAACAAAATTAGTCAATAAACCCGACAATTACACTGACCAATCTTTAAACGGACCTATCCATGGCCCTGGCTGGGAACCTACAACAACCTGACCTCTGACCTGATATCTTTGCGAGCCACTTACGACAACCTATCTGACTACATGCCAGTTTTCAGGGAAACATTTTGCGTGTTAAATTATGTTAAAGTGTTTTACGGAAAGAAGTGACATTTGGTGTCTGAGAGTTTCTTTCTGCAAGTATAAATGAAAGGGTCATATTAATGTTGCTTTATTAACATTCGAAAAAATTCTCGTGTATTTATTTGCGTAACTAAGTGTGTGTATGCAGTTATATATACAGTCATGTATATGCATGCATAGATTATCACTATTTTCAATTGTCTCTATTACAATTCATTGGTGCAATGCTTTCCTGTTGAGCTTTAATGATATCTGTAGTATTTACCTTTACATGTGAAACAAAATTTGAACACTGAAAAGTTTACCTAATTGTAAAATAATCTTATTTAATACTTTGTATTACCGACAGCGTACATTATACTTGCCAACTTTCCCGCTCTTCGCGTATTATCCCTCTTATCCCGTCACACCATCACGTTGTTTCGTTTTTGACACACTGTTGTAGTTTTCCACGCCACAAAGCCCCATTTTCCCGTTCGTTTAAGAAGAAGAAACAGGAAGTTTCCTGGATTTTGCGGCACCCACAATTTCCCTTTCGACTAAAAAGGAAAAAAACACGCCGTCGGTCAGTTTGGGGCGGTACAGATATTTGGCTGTTGCAGCGAACACATAACATTTGTTTTTAGCTGACCTATACTTTGCATATTAGGACAAAACAGTAAATGGGGGACGATTGCACTGCACAATGTTTGGCTGTGCATGGTCGCGTCGTCGCCTGTACGTCAGCGTACACAAACATGCGATGTATTGCGTAGGCTGTTAACAGAATTTTTCTCTCATGACAAAATGACTGTAAACGTACTACATCAAAAATCCAGTTGTTGAAATTGTACCGCTCTGCATTCCAGGCTCAAATGCAAACCGAAATAAGGTCTACACTCTTCCAAAGTGCTACGAAAGGTAGCACTGTGGAATGTTGTTTAACATGGCTTCTCATTGGTCATAATATTCAGTCATTAACATTTGTTGAAATCTGGAAAACTTCTTTCAGTTCACTGTCGCGTAGAATGGCGACCCCATTTGACTTGAATAGTTGCAATTTACCAAAACGGGTAGTGATCGAAGTAAACAAAGTCAAGGGAATCCCGATCCTTGGCTAAGCCCATACAACTACAGTGTGCAAGTGGTGGCGCATTGATGCCTACACATGTAATTCCACAGGGCCACTTTTCAGCATAGGTGGCGCTGCGTCAGAGGGGAAATAAGCTCTTAACACTGACAAAATCAGATTTCATTTCTGTTAGCAGCTGGCGTCACATTCCATTGAACAAAAATTCAGAACTTCAGTTTCGGTCGGACAGCACACTGCAGGGAATGTAGCCCGCAAAGCTCAAATTACGCTCCCCCTGACGGTAATAGTACTGTAAGGTTTAAGCGAGAAATAGAGTTGATGATTAACTGTTTGTGGGATGTTTGATTTGAAAACGATCATGGTTTTTATTTCATTGTCCCACGGTTTCAAAAAAGTTGGACATTTTTGTACCTTAAGCAAATTGGCCAGAGTTGTCTTGGTTTCAAAAAGGTAGCCGCCAGCGTACACGGTCACAAGAAGCGGGGGACCACCTCCCCCAANCTTTCTGCAAGTATAAATGAAAGGGTCATATTAATGTTGCTTTATTAACATTCGAAAAAATTCTCGTGTATTTATTTGCGTAACTAAGTGTGTGTATGCAGTTATATATACAGTCATGTATATGCATGCATAGATTATCACTATTTTCAATTGTCTCTATTACAATTCATTGGTGCAATGCTTTCCTGTTGAGCTTTAATGATATCTGTAGTATTTACCTTTACATGTGAAACAAAATTTGAACACTGAAAAGTTTACCTAATTGTAAAATAATCTTATTTAATACTTTGTATTACCGACAGCGTACATTATACTTGCCAACTTTCCCGCTCTTCGCGTATTATCCCTCTTATCCCGTCACACCATCACGTTGTTTCATTTTTGACACACTGTTGTAGTTTTCCACGCCACAAAGCCCCATTTTCCCGTTCGTTTAAGAAGAAGAAACAGGTAGTTTCATAGATTTTGCGCACTCACAATTTCCCTTTCGACTAAAAAGGAAAAAAAAAACACGCCATCGGTCACTTTGGGGCGGTACAGATATTTGGCTGTTGCAGCGAACACATAACATTTGTTTTTAGCTGACCTATACTTTGCATATGTGGACAAAACAGTAAATGGGGGACGATTGCACTGCACAATGTTTGACTGTGCATGGTCGCGTCGTCGCCTGTACGTCAGCGTACACAAACAGGCGATGTATTGCGTAGGCTGTTAACAGAATTTTTCTCTCACAAACTAACTGAAATTAATAAAAAATGACAAAATGACTGTAAACGTACTACATCAAAATTCCAGTTGTTGAAATTGTACCACTCTGCATTCCAGGCTCAAATGCAAACCGAAATAAGGTCTACACTCTTCCACAGTGCTACGAAAGGAAGCACTGTGGGATGTTGTTTAACATGGCTTCTCATTGGATAAAGTAATGAAACCGAGGTCATAATATCCAGTCATTAACATTTGTTGAAATCTGGAAAACATCTTTTAGTTCATTGTCGCGTTGTATGGCGACCCCATTTGACTTGAATAGTTGCAATTTATCAAAAACGGGTAGTGATCGAAGTAAACAAAGTCAAGGAACCCCGATCCTTGGCTAAGCCCAAACAACTACATGTACAGTGTGCAAGTGGTGGCGACGTGACGGGTAAATTTCCGACCAAGCATGCGCATTGATGCCCACACATGTAATTCCACATGACCACTTTTAAGCACTGGTGGCGCTGCGTCAGAGGGGAAATAAGCTCTTAACACTAACAATATCAGATTTCATTTATGTTAGCAGCTGGCGTCACATTCCATTGTTTGAGTAGTAAGTATATAGGCCGGAACAAAAATTCAGAACTTCAGGTTCGGTCGGACAGCACACTACAGGAGATGTAACCCGCAAAGCTCAAATTACGCTCCCCCTGAGGGTAATAGTTCCAGACTTGAAAAAATTCAATCCGGTCTTGCAAAGCATGTTTTTACAGAAATATGCGGCTCCTGTCACGTAGTAGGCCTACTGTAAGGTTTAAGCGAGACTTAAACGTTGCAATGAAACCTGTCCATAAAAATTGGAATTTCGAAGGAAATACTATTATAGAGTTGATGAATAACTGTTTGTGGGCTGTTTGATTTGAAAACGATCATGATTTTTATTTCATTGTCCCAAGGTTTTAAAAAAGTTGGACATTTTTGTGCCTCAAGCAAATTGGCCAGAGTTGTCTTGGTTTCAAAAAGGTGGCCGCCAGCGTACACGGTCACAGGAAGCGGGGGACCATCTCCCCCAATAATTTAAAATATGGACGGTTCGGTGTGGAAATTTATGTGCCCCCCGGATTCGGATAAAAGTGATACGACACATCGAAGGTGTAGAAGAGGGATACATTACAATTAAAATGAAGCAAATGATCAACTGCTACCGTACCAGTGTCATATTTACCCCGAGCACGGGGCGCAGGCATTCCAAATGTGGGTAAAATTTTCAGCTTTTCGCCAGTAAAAGGACATTTCAAAATATTTCAAATTAGGCTCACATGAGTGTCCGCAAGGGCTCATTTTCGCCAACAATTTACTTTTAAGCGAAATCGGACGTCAAAACACTTCAACGTTTTCCCATAAGGTGGCACTTAAAGGAGAATGCCACCCGATTTAATTTAGTCTTTTTACCGTCTTAATCGGTCTATATCCACATCACCTCGTATACGGTCGATCTTACCTCGCCGAGAGGTGGCACATTAACCTGTGAGGAAGGTGAGAAACGACGCAGCGACGTCAGGGGTGCCGCTATGGTGTGGGGTACCATTCCCGTTTGTGCGAACTATGAAGCTACGAGGTGAGCGGACGTGCGTTCAGTAGACGCTAGGACCTGCGCTAGGACCTAGCTAAAACCTAGTCAAAGTCACGTGTTCTCAATTAAAATACACGGCGATATGTCACCTAATCTCGCGAAGTCTTGTTTTTTAGCGAGGTCCTAGCGTTAATGAACGGGAGGCGGGTATATTATTTTTTTGATTTCCTCGAGAGCGCATAATGCTTCGGAAGTGGCTTGCGGTAGTGAAGAATGAAAAGTACATGTGTACGCCGTTTTAAAGGCGTACCTTTCATTCTTCACTTGGTATTAAAATACCAAGTATGATGCTGTGAAACTTCCCCCTGTCTGTCAGTGGTCGGCATTTCGTCTACAGTGATTTCACTTAGGATCGAATGCCGGCTTACCAAACAGCTCATGTTAGGGCAGAAAAAGAGACTGAGGCTGAAGTTAGATGTTGTGCCTAGTTTGTTTGCGTTCGGCAGACAGGAGACCAAGAAACGCAGATCGGTTGTTGATCAGATTTTGATTATAGAGAATTGTAGTTGGCCGTGAAAACATAAAGAATTACGATTAATTCAAGGTGTGAGAACATAACGTTTTAATATACATGATGTACACAGTTTGATGACTGATTCGTTCGTCAGGCTTCTGTTTGGTCCTCTGGGTGGAGAATGTTTTGCCAGGTCTTTTTCTCAGCCCTAAACAACGTCGTAAGCACACCTCTATGATGGGCTGTTGAGTGGAAAGTATCGCGGGAAAAATACGAGCGTAATTGTGTACATTACGCCGTTATTTACACCGTAAAATTCGAGCGTAATTTAATTCTTTACGGCGTAAAATTGCGCTCGTAATTTAGTTTAAACTCTTAGCCAATGACGTTGGGTTTTACAATCCAAGATCGCACGCGCGCATGGAAATACTTATTTACTGGCGGGTTTCATGTCTACGATACGAGCGCTGAATCATGGCGGATCAAATCGCTGCTGCCATGTCAGCGATTGTGAAAGAACGAGCTGCCTAGCAACAGTCGTGTACATGTATGTTTGGTCATCACTGATTGGTTTGAATTTGGAACGTTCTTAAGGTATTTTACGAGCGCAATTTACGGCGACATTTACCCCATATAATTTACCGCAACACTTTTGAAATTTAACTTACGCTCGTAATTACGAACGTAATTTTACGGCAAAACTTTTCCCATTTAATTTACGAGCGTAATTGTACGGCGACACTCCTGAAATTTAATTTACGCTCGTAATTACGAGCGTAATTTTACGGCGACACTTTCCCCTCAACGGCCCACCATACACCTCTGTTTAGATGCGGTGCAAAATTAGGATGGTCCGTGAGACACATTATTACGCGTCTCCAAGAAGGCGTTTCACTTGCGGAATTTCGGGGCTGCAAACGCAAGCGTCAGTTGTTTCCATCATAATGCAGTTAGCTCACTGATACCAGGACAAGTCATTCAAACGGTTTTCGAAACTTCATATATTCCGTTGTCTGTGCTCGTTCTCGAGCACTCGTCTTAAAGTCGGGATTGCGAGTTGCCACGTCGACGTTTATTACTGAGTGTTCTGTTTCAAAATGAATTATTCTCATCCTAACCAATACTTATATAAAACTGAAACAAAGTATGTCTCATTAGATACAATTTGTAATGCTTTGGAGTGTTCGTAAGTGCAAAATGTTTTCAGAAGCCAGCAATGAATAAATCACTGCGTTACCGGCTTTAGGTATAATAAAGCAAAGGCCGTGTGAGAGCATGCTAATTTAGTGCTTTCTGACAGAAAGCTGTTGTGAAACAATAACTCGATTTTATATCCTATGGTCAGATGTTAGGGGAATCGTTATTCAGATATTCAAATACATTATTCGAATCATTGTCATTGTACAACTTTTGCCCTGATGGTTCTGTGATGGGTAACCGGACTTCGCGGCCTCTGGCGAGCTAGTAAGTAATATTGCATTCAGACCGCGAAAAGTCAATGTTATAGAAATTTTGATCTTGAGGAATGGGGATGTCGACCAGCTTGATTTTTTCAGGTCCAATGTGTCTGAGAAATACCTGAATTTTTGCTCAATTTCAACTTCCTTCTGGGAAGCAATGAAGGCTCAGAAAAGCCACGACCGGAGAAATGAGCCAACGGGGTCAATAATTGGCACTCTTTCTGTCAGAACTGTTTCAAAAATCAGCATACAATTCATAACAACAGGCGCCTATTTTTAGTGAAATTGGTGCCACTAAATTCTACCGTGGCTGAAAAAAGCTATTGATTGCCACCATAAACAAAGGCCTCTATCCCATGTGCGTGTAAGCTGTCTACATGAACGAAAACGGTTGCGAAAACACCAAAAAGGCGTCTACAAATGTGGCATTTATAGCCCTTCGTACACAAGTAAGTGAGGTTTTTTCTGCCAGGGAAAGTACTAGCGTTTTAGCTTGACGCGTTTGGGAAATCATTGTCCGTGGAAAACGAATGGTCCGTATGTGCGTGAATATTTTGGAAAAAAACTGATGGTTAATTCTTCTACAGTTTTGTTTGTTATCTTGGTGTTGGTTGTTACGGGGAGAGTTTATGTAGGATGAACATGTCATTTATTTATCATTAAAGGCGAAGGCAACCTTTATTCATGTTCTTTTTAGCAAAAATAAGGTTCGTTTATTATCCCAGACATCTTTTTCACTTATTTACTGCTTTTCGTAATTTAATTAATTACTCGTCGTCTACTCCGGAAGTGACGTTTTGGGAGGCAAGAATTTCGCTCCAATTTCTTTTCATATAGTCTGACTGTGAGAGCAGTCGAGTCAGTCATTGTTCTACCTCGGTTGTCATAAGTTTGGTCGTCGTTTGCTTTTGCTTGCGAGTTAGTCAACATGCCACGCTGTTGCTGCGTACTAGGGTGTACTCGTTATCGTCTCACTAGGGTGTACTCATTATCGTCTCACGTACTGTCCTCTTCACTGGGTGTAGAAATGGGCCTGTATTCACTCCCACTACTCAACATCGCTGCAGGGCTGCTTACAGGCTCTGGGTTAGAGACAACAGCACAGGACGAATCACTACTAGTTCCCGGAATTGCATGCAATGGGGTACATTCGGAGGCACGGGTGACAGTAGATAAGGTGCCTCCAGTTACTGTATATAGTGGCCACAGCTCGCGAGGCTTCTCGCTTCAAAAACGCACTTCTCGGGGTTGGCGACGGGGCACTGCCGGGAATCAACAGCGACGGTATGGTACCCTTCTTCAGGCGTTATTTAGCAGGGACCTTCATCAATTCAGCGTACATATCTCTGTCGTAATCTGACGGCAGAAAATGCTTGCCACACTCGGTAACCCTCCACTGCTTTGTGCGTTGCGTAGACGGGTAGGGCTTCGTTCTTCACATGAACGAGCTAGCCAAGTACGTCGAAGTGTGTCATCCTTCGGAAAGCGACGCAAGGTACATAAAGCACGTGTGAGACGATAATGAGTACATCCCGGCACGCAGCAACAGCGTGGCATATTGACTGACTTGTAAACAACAGCAAACGACGAGCGAACTTATCACAACTGAGGTAGAACAATGACTGACTCGACAGCCCTCAAAGTCAGACTACAATGAAAAGAAATTGGCGCGAAACTCTTGCCTACCAAAACGTCACTTCCGGAGTAGAGGACGATAAATTAATCAAATTACGAATAGATGTAATTAAGTGAAAAATGTGTCTGGGATAATCAACGAACCTTATTTGTGCTGAAAGTGACATGAAAAAAGGTTGCCTTTGCCTTTAAAATATGATACAGATACTCTCCAACTTA
Source organism: Phoronis australis (assembly GCA_002633005.1). Classification (NCBI taxonomy): domain Eukaryota; kingdom Metazoa; phylum Phoronida; family Phoronidae; genus Phoronis; species Phoronis australis. Next base: position 123,273 of record NMRA01000737.1, on the reverse strand, counting down.
GATTAACGAAGTACATGATAATAACATTGTACGAAAAGTATTAGTATTAATTAAGTATATAGTGGTTGTTGCGTAATTAATTGTTTACTGAAATTTATTGCCTCCTATGGCAGTGGCGAATCTAGGATACCATAAAAGGGCGCCCCAACATGTTGCCTCGGGGAATTGGTCAAAGCGCGAGCGTACGTGCACAGGAAGCACGAAAGTTGCGGGGGCCGGGCATGCGGACTTTCTGTCCGGTAAATTTGTCGGTGGACTAAAAAAGAAAAAACAAAAAAAACAAAGAAACGGGAACACGATTCGTGCGCGATCTTGGTTTGAGCCCACCCCCCCCCCCTTTCATCCGCTACCGGTCCTCGTTATTGAATTCAATACTCAATATTTTTGCTCACGCTTCACTCTGTTGCCGTTTCATTTTTGCTTGCGGCAGCCAGGGTGGCTGCCCCCCTTAATCCGCATAGGAAATGAATCAGCATATTTGTCTTTGACAATGTGTTAATGTTATGTTATGCTAGCAGAGTGATAAAACTTTAAATTCACCGGAATTGGTCAACTTTGGGGTGATCGAGTCATGGCAACAACAATAGTTTTGTTACTATTTATTAGCAATTTTTGCAAGGTTTGTCTGTCCAACACCATATTTTGTGAAGGCTTAGCTTCATAGTTGGAATCCCAAGATGTTATTCCGAGAGTTGTTTTGGAACTATGGGTAGCATTTGGAGGAAGTTTGTGGGTTTTATGTTTTGATCTAACTCGCCCACCTTTATTCTGTTTGAGTATTAGTATACTGTTAGCTACTCAAGAAGGCATATTTTTCTTGACGAGAGGCAACCAGATTGCTATAGAAATATCAAATATTTCTTGAAGAGAGGCAACCGGCTTGTTACTGAGATATAGCAGATATTCTTGAAGAGATGCTACTGGTTTTCTGAGAAATATCACAAGTTATAGAAATTCGATTGACTGAATTTCAAGGGGATACACTGTATCTAGAATTCGATGAACTGAATTCATGTTAACATGCATGGTGTTCGATGGACTGAACTTTAGGATAGCTCCGAAGCATTTGATCAAGTGACGACTGCTTGGAAAACAGGATCGCATGATCAAGGGAAGAGGAAACTCCTCACAATAAGTGTAACACTGCATGGATCCAAGGCAGACTCCAGGAACGTGAAACTTAATCACATGCGGATTAATTTAACCTTCTTAGTAAATCTTTACGATCGTTCATTTAGGGAAATTTAAATATTAAGTCAATATACTCATTATTATATCCAAATCAAACTGTGTTGTTTCAACCGCCTACCGGCAACATATTCACCACGTGACAGTGGTGGTGGCAATGGTGTGTTGGTCCAGATTGTGGTTGGTAGTGCTTGTAGTGATGGGTGGCGGAGGATACGTCCGTGTAGTCATATCAAATGTAGGCCCCATAAAGCCCTGTACAGGACTGTTGGCTATTGATGAATGTTGTCATAAAATACATATCCAGTTTACGAGTATTTAATACATCTCATATTTTTGTGTTACGTTTACGTCAAGGAAGTGTCGATTCTGTATGGGAGCAATGATAGTTCAGGTTAATGCACAGTATTACAGAAGATAGCACTGGGAATGTTGTTGAACATGGCTTCTCATTGGTTAAAGTAATGAAACCAACGTCATAACATTCAGTCATTCCCATTGGTTGAAATTTGGGAAACCCCTTTCAGTTACGTATTATGGCGACTACCTTTGACTTGAATAGCTGCAGTTTATTAATACGGGCAATGATCGAAGTGAACAAAATCAAGAAAACCCCCGATCCAGTAGTTTAAGCCCAAGCAAGTAGAGTGCATAGGAGGGTGTGCAACTGGTGGCGATGTGATCGGTAATTCCGACCAAGCATGCGCATTGGTGCTTACACATGGAATTCCGTGTGTCGTTTATCATGTTTCTACAGGGCCACTTTTCACTATAGGCGGCGCGTCAGATAGATATCATATGTCAAAAATGAATGTAAAGTATGACCATGCACAGCAGACTGTTTCTTGTGTGACACTCCTTTAAGCTCTGGCGCAAATGTTAAAATCATGCTACACCACAAGAAATCACGGTAGTGGAAGGCACAGGCGCTTGGGTTTATTGCAAATGATGTCAGTCAATAATATATATAAGAAAACATAAAGGTTGGACACTCGAAATCTGTTTGCTAAGAATTTTCTACTCAAATGTGGATGGAACTCCACGAAACTAGCATAGGACAACTCTTANCCACTTTTCACTATAGGTGGCGCGTCAGATAGATATCATATGTCAATGTAAAGTATGACCATGCACAGCAGACTGTTTCTTGTGTGACACTCCTTTAAGCTCTGGCGCAAATGTTAAAATCATGCTACACCACAAGAAATCACGGTAGTGGAAGGCACAGGCGCTTGGGTTTATTGCAAATGATGTCAGTCAATAATATATATAAGAAAACATAAAGGTTGGACACTCGAAATCTGTTTGCTAAGAATTTTCTACTCAAATGTGGATGGAACTCCACGAAACTAGCATAGAACAACTGTTAGAATACTTTCTTTCATTCGATCTCTTCAAATTGCCTTCGAGTGGTGATTTGGCGACAAAAATGCCAAAAGAATGCCAAAATCACAAATTCAAGGAAGTGATTCCGTGATGTCATGGCAGACGGTCTTCGCACATCCGGGTTTTTGATGGACGCTCGCGAGCTAAATCCGAAAGTTTAATTTCGCGCGGCTTTCATCATCAATCCCTCGACTACTTGATCATGAGAAGCAGAGAGCACTTTATTGCCAATAAAATATAATATGTAACATATTAGTGTCAAATATAAATTATCCTGATACTGTATTGATATGCGAAGTTTTTGTGTACTGTGATTTCTTATGAAGGTTTTACTTTTGGCCAAAACCATTGAGTTAATTCGTTGGCCACGCGCATTGTAATACTGGCACGGACTGCGTTTCCTAGCCGAGTGTGTGTTGTGCTTCAATCAAAAAAGTGCGTGATGTCAAGATGAGAAACAAGATATGCCAGTTTGTGTAATAAATTTCTAAGTTAAGGGCTAAAATGAGCCGTCAGTGGAATAAAGTTACAAATAATCATTAAAATACTAACTTTAACATTCTCAATTAGTTGAGTTTTGGATTAGAATTATTGAATTTGAAATATAGGTTGCTTGCTCAAAACGCGAAGTTTCACCCACGACAGGCGTACAAGTTGAAGCACAACTGAAATCCGCCACGTTTACTATTTCAGGTCCTTGAATTCAGAGTTTTGCGATTGTTTTGGAAATTCCATCGCCAATTCACCACTCACGAAGACAATTAATGGGATCTAGGAAAGATAAGGCTTCGAAGGTTTATTCAACACCAGACTGAGGGAGGTGCACGCAGATTTTATTTGGATTTTGGACGGTTGAAGTTGGGAGCCTCGGCTTGGCAAAGTTTAAGTGTCCAACCTTTATGTTTTCTTATATATATTATTGAGTGACGTCATTTGCGATGAACCCAAGCGCCTGTGGTGGAAGGCAAGTTTCTCGCAAGTGTGCGCGGTACCGTACCCTAGCGGCCAGTTTGGTTGGAGTCTGTTCCGGTCCAAAAGCAAGGATTTCTCACCTTATGTGTTGTGCTAATGTCTTTACACCTATAGAACACAATGGATGACTCGTATCCAACAAGTCTATGCTCTGGATTTTACTGCCGTATGTCAATTTGCCGTCCAAATCACGAAGTAAAATCCAACGTACTCTTATCTCATACGACACATATACAGGTCTGTAAGGTAGGGTTTGCGGTGGGTAATCGTGTAAAGTCCATCAGATTTTGAAGACAAGGAATAAAGCAAACTGTCACTGATTATTGAACATTTCCATTGTTTCTAGGTGATGACCCACTGCCCAGCGGGGCTATCTGGGAGGAAAGGCCGAGACGGCTTGTCCGGTCGTGAGGGTCGCAAGGGTTGTGCGGGATACGCGGGTGACCCTGGAGTGAAGGGTGAAGCAGGAAATAACAGCCCACATGGGAGAAGAGGCTTGAAAGGGAACAAGGGACGCCCGGGTACCTCTCGTAACGGTGTACCGGGATTAGACGGACTTCATGGTCTCGTGGGCTTGCCTGGACATCCGGGTGATCAAGGGTCAAGAGGAGATCCGGGAGTAAAAGGCAGAGTAGGCGATGTAGGAGAACATGGTCAGGCGGGTACGTAACAGAGTCGGTAGTAATTGAAGGTACTGTAAAGAGCTTTCAAGGTGATTGGGTCGCTCATTTTTACCGTTTTGTTAAGATTGAAGTGACGGAAAATCATACTTGTTTCTGGTGTGCACCCTACTCATTTCTAGAGATAATAGCGAGAAAGCGTACGCCTATATTCTATGCCAACATTTCGTGGTTTCATTTTTTCAAACACTAAGAACTTTGTTTTTAACGTTGTGGTTTTTCAACGCAGCGCTATCGTCACTATGGATGTGAATCAGAATATTTGTAACAGAAAATGTGCGCGCCCCTAATTATCTGGCGGCCTTCAAAATGGCCCTATTGGGGTTCCGTACACCCCTGTTGACCATTGTACACAAAATCCGATGACGTCACTAAGGGTGGTTTGAGCAGAGTTAAACAAGATAAAGTATTGCCGCACCATTTCAACAGTTATCGTAAGAACTTTATTTTTGCAAAAACACTATAGAAATGTCGCATCACCAATTTTCAATCCAACCACAGTTTCAGAGATTGACTGTGGGTTTGTTTAAAAGGTAGCTATGCTTTGAGATTGTGCGTAGATGGAGAGTGAATAACCAAATCCAGTAATTAATTTATCATATGATAACCCCTAATTAGACAAGTTAAACCTGTTGTTAATTATTAAGTAACCAACTACAAAGAAGAGTAACTACGCTAGCGCCCTCTTTAAACACTACTTGAATCAATCAATCAAAATAATCAAGTGTTTTATATGCTATCCAAGCTAGGACTCTGCGCTTGTGGGATGACTGTCCTGTTGGTAAATCTTCGAACTACACACACACTGTATAACGACAGTGTACTTGCTGGTCACCGTCTCTGGTGATGCAACACTTGCAGGCAGTTTCTTCTACCCACGATTCTTCTTGCTGGTCACGGTCTCTGGTGACGCAACACTTCAGGGAGTACCTTACTACCCACGAAGCAAGTGACAAGTTCTTAGTTAACTTCCTGTTCGTTAAGGAGGCACTGAACAGTTCTCACAGGGATTTGCCTATCTCAACACACGCCAATGCACTCTTCACCCTTTCTTCACTCTGTCAAAAACTGCATGTAAATAAAGAAATGTTTTGAGTCATTTCAAATCACAAGTCCTACAGATGAGCTTAGAAACTTTATTATCTCTTGTATTTTTTACCCTTTCACTGCCAGTGGAAACCAAGCTGAACTAAGAAAAATAAGGGCAAAAATGCAAAATCGGCACTTTTCACCCCAAAATCACCATTTCCCTGCCGATGCTCGACTAAAGCCAACATTAGATTCCGAAAGCAAATTTCCTACCGATTCCAAAAATGTAGTCCAAAAGTACTGTCAACCAACTATTTTTTTGCAAATCTGTCTTGTTTGAGGGCTACCTGAAATCGCTGCCAATTTCTCAGTTGCTATACAGCAATACACAATTTCAACAGGAGCCACCATCTTGAAGAAGAGGGCAGCTACAGCCGAGAAAGTGACCTTTTTTCATTCTCAGTATGTTCACAAATGCAAAAAATAAAAAACACATTTGGCCTACATACAATACCTAACTAAAAATGCCCCCAAGCCTGGCCTACCCCTAGATTTTAATATTTTGGTTGTGCAAAGTGGCCGCGGCCACAGCCTAACTATTCAGTGCCACCTAACCCTTGCCCTTGCCAAGATCCTTTCTAGAATCTTCCACGAGATGGCTCTGTCGTACAATTTTCTCTGTACACTATAGCAAGTCTATGTTTCAACTACTATAGCGCATCTGAATATCTTCTTGATTTTAGCCCATACTATAATATTCTATTTATTCAGCGATTGGCTGATCATATCCGATCATGTCATTGGCTGTTACTGTTTGTTCTCAGAAATTTCTAGAATCTCTAGAGTGCTTTGACACCAGAATCCAAAGCTGTTTAAAAATAGATTTTGACGTTAAAGCACATGTCAACAAGTTTGACCCCATAATTTAAAAGTACATATGAACAAATTTTGGGCAACTTAAATTGAATCAGTTCTTACTAATTACTTAATCAATATTTATTCTGACACACTGATTAGAACAAAATATGCTGTTCGGTTTAATTGCCTATCTTTGTTACCCAAGATCACATTTCTTAGAACAAGTGAATTTTTATATATAACACAAGAAGGAATCCATTTAAAAGGTGTTGTTGTTATACAAAGGTATCAATTCGAGTTCGCTTTTTTGCTGTCAGAGTGAAATTGAGCAGTTGTAACCCAAGCTCCCAACAACTGTTGCTATTGCGCGGGGACATTTATTTTTTCATTGCCAGTAGTTGCGTTGTTCTTACATTTTGGATAAAGCAGAGGGTGCAATTCAACTTTTGAAATGAGACACTTCCTAAACCCACTACTGTGTCTTCAGTTGAAGACCTTGGACATAATTTTGGCGAGTTAAATTGTGTGCAAGATATCGGGTATTCAAAATCGCATTTTAACTATTGTTGAACCTGGAGTCTCTTTTTAGAGGTTGTAAAATGGATAAAAGGACATGGAACAGAATGGATTACGATCACGAGTAGCGCTGAAGTTAAATATCACACAAATTTTAAGAGTGGAATCTGTTTTGACATCATTGATAGCCATTGGGGTTGTTCTGTGAACGCAAATATCATAAAACGTATAGTTGTTGGGGGCGCTTCACAGCTTGCCTTGGATAAAAATTAATTAAATTTACGCATTTTACGTTGTAGTCTTTGTGCAAAGAGTAGTACTTAACGCGAAATCCCAAAAAGACGTGTAACATCACAATAGTGATAGCAACAATTAGAAAATAATGCAAGTGGTGTTTTGTGGTGAAGGAAATCATGGCGCTACTGATGGATGTTGCGCAAGTCGTGGTCAAAGTAAGATTTACATCTCTGTTCTCAGTTGGTTGACAAACTTCTTATATACCTATAGTTCTATACATGTACATATTTCAGGTTATCATTCAAGACACTTACGACAGTTTACGTGGACTGGTGAACAAACAATGAGAAGAGGCATACTTAAGGTAGCATAGACAGAAAACCTAGAGAGGCGCATGTTATTAAAACCGCTGCGCGCTATGTTCACGTGTACCAGGTGATGGCGCAGACGAAAAGCTACCCCCGATAAAATAAGAAACCTCTTGAAAGAACTAGCTTAACTGGCATATTTTACAAACCACTTCCCTTTGATGGTAATCGGCAATGAGCTTTGAGGTTAGTTCAATGACACTTGAAGGAGGTAGCTGATTTGCGGATCTCTTCGTCAGCGCCACACCTCAACTATTGAGCTCTCCAAGCTATTAATTACATGGGAAATGTCAGAAAAGCCATTCTTGTATACATGTACCACAATCATTCTTCCTTTCCGTGATCCCAACACCACCACTCCTTCATGTACTCCGCTGTTTTCTCCTCCTCGCGGCTAATCCTTGTTATGCATCGCCTGTCTCCCACTCCCTCCCTCACCATACCGTGTACCCATCTTCCACTCTCTCTCCTAATGTGCCAAGATCTTCTTATGGATTACCCGTTATATGACGAAATGTGACATTTTGAAAAAGAACTGTCAGCACACCAGTTGGGGTCCTATCAAATTTATTCAACCCCAACTAGTGTTCCTAATTTGATGCAACTGTTTCAGGAATTTCACTTTTATAAAAGGAATTCAAACACCCAGCTGAGTGTGGCTTTTTCTGGTAATATCGGGGTGGAAGAAGCTAGCGTGTGCAGCCGTTGGTATTTTACACTGAACGGCTCGGAATGCATTGAACCGGGAAAGATTGAAGTAGCACACTATCAGGACACGGCTGACAGCATGCTTAAGTCGATTTATTGTAAGTATTAACATCTCGTGGTGATTGGCCATTCAGATTTTGACTAATCAAAACCCTTGCTACAGCCTGTGTTCGAAAGGAGAGCCAAGAGGGCAGCTACTTGGAAAAACTGGCAGGGTCATGCCAACAAAAAATGCTAGTACTTATGGTGCACGAGAAAGAGATCATTCAAGACAAGAAAAAATGAGTTATAGGTGTGTAATCTTTGAATACGGACACAGACAACAGGAATTAAGTGTCGGGCGATCCGGTACGTGCACGTGCACTGCTCCGTTCATTATTCAATGTAAACAGCTGTCGTAGTGCTTGAGATTTCTCACAAGAACTGTTTTCGGCAACATTTTTCATCTCTGAAATAGAGCTGAAGCCCTTGACATCACTCCAGACGTCTGTCGAACATTAAAACCTACTTGCAAATTGTTCACTGTTGCAGGTCTAGTGATTTGCTATTAAATGGTTCTGATAAGAGAAACTGTATCATAAAATGTCCAATAGGCCCAATTAGGTTTCCTAACAACAGCTTACTTGGTGATGTAACACTGTCCGTACTCTGAAAACAAATGAGACTCCCCAATTGGTCCATCAGCGACTAGTCTGATTGTAGTTAACTTGCCGGACGAGTCTTAGAATTAGAGTACGTAGACAAAACAACCTTGTTATCGGTAGATTCGACAACGAGGATAAGGATAACGCTAATAAACCTGACCATAAGGTCTCAGAGAAGTCAACTGTTTCGTCTCCGAATAACGCAATAAACAACAACCGCTATCAGTCGCCTATTTCTCGAAGAGTTTATTGCCAAAAAGTACACTTTTTCTTTTGACTTCGGTCTTTAGTTTGCCCCCCCCACCCCCAAGCAGGCTTATGATTTTCATGTTTTAGCTTCAAGTTGTAGACAAATTTTCCTACTTTTGCCTGATTTTCTGAAACAGGCTAAGACATTCATGGACTTAACTTTAGGCAAAAGACAATACACTCTTCGAGAAACAATCCTGTGCTGACAAATTGCTGTATTCTTGTGACGTAGAAGATCATGTAGCAAACTCGTCTTATTTTCGTCCTCTTTCTTTTGTGAGGACGGCAAGCGTAAAGCAGATGTGTCAATTCCGAAATTAACAAGAATTTAACAACACAATTGTTTCCTGACAGCGTCAGAGGTGTGGTGGACGTAAACCAGTGTCTTTTTCTACATCGTGCATTTTTCAAAGTAATTACTTTGAAGAATACCTTGATTACACGTTCAATAATACACTTCGCAGTTGAATCATCCACGTAATAGCGATCTAAGACTTGAATCTGCCTTATGCACGAGTTGTCCGATGTTCGTTGTGAGCTATGAAAACAACACAAAATTCAAATAGACTGTTAACTTACAGTTGAACTGCGATTTCAAGGCAGCTCGACATTTGTTAAGTACATTAATGTTACATTATTGCGTCAGAGTGAAGTTAGAAAGAATGAAATAAGCGATTTAAATTACTTAAATGTACACTCATGGGACAGCATATCATGTAACTGTTCTCTCTGTTTTCAGTTGAAGGCATGTGTTCGGGCATTCCTAGAGGTAATGTGTCAGTAGCGCTTTGTGTTGGACCGTGCCGAACCCATCCAATTGGCAATGCACGCACGGGCTTTGGTTCCTCGTCCAGGATAATAGTAGAGGAGATCGACGATATGTGAAGACGTGATATGTGAAGACGTGACATGCGAAGACGTGATGCCAAGGGTTCCTCGTAAGAAGGGACGCGATTCACGATTTCCCAGAGCTGATATAACTTAAAACTGACTATGCTTGGGTACCACGTCTTCTGAGAAGCAAAATCCGTTGGACACATGAATCATTTTATTATTGGGGATCTTTATGTCGTTCCTGTCGCACTTGCGGAGCAGTGATCGACACCCCATGGATCTGTAAATCTATTAGTCTATTTACACTAACGCGTAGAGGACGGTCATTTCTTCAGGCATCTTCAAGTGGTATGGAACAGACAAATCTGCGTGATGCAAAGTGGTTACCTGCCACTGACACACTGGTCAGATTGTTCACTAGGTACTTGCGCCAGTTGTTCATAAGGATTTTTGAATTTCTGTTGATGACAAGGCATTTTCCCTTTTGTTTCAAATTTCAAAAACGACCTGTCAACTGCTTGTCACATCTCCATTTTCTCTCAACACGGCAAAGCACTTCTCCTTATTTGGTATGTCAAGACATAGAAGTACCACATTTCCCTAATATGGTATGAACGACTTTATATTTCTTCTATGTTTCAAAAATAATGAATCTGACTATCTTTTTCTAGAAATTCTTTCAATATTTAAAGTGAATAACTCTCACGTTAGCATTTCCAAGGTGTAGATTCGTCACGATCTGTTCAGTAAAAGGTATTTTTACAAGTTTTTGCGTTCCATGCGTCTTTCAGGTGTTGCAGCCTTCACAGCACCGATATCCAATACACCTATGATGGTCAATAGTCAGTTCTTTTTATGGAATTGCAGTTTTGAAAAAATTCTAATCATTGACTGCAATAAGTGTACCAGATGTCCGAGCTCGTTCTTCTAAGAATGTAATAGGATGACCGAAAATGACTGTCCGAAACGTTGTGCTAATGTAAATAGGCTAGAGCTTGGTATAGACAAATAGATTTAGTAACCGCGTCACTACTCAAAGCGTTTTTATGAAGTTCAAAATATTTGCGTTTGTACCAACGTGGCAACCCTTTGGAAATCGGAAAGTGGTTAATTATGGCGATTATTTGGCAAAAAATGGAAAAAAATATTATCGAAAATCCATGTGACTTCGATTGGAGACATATCAGACTGGTGATTTTACTACTGCGTTCTCTGTCTGTGACATCATAATCGTCAAATTCTTAGATATTATTAAAATCAGAGCTGCTATAACTGTGTCACCATCTTCTCAAAAATATTTGATCTTCCAACTCAACGCCATCACACTCCTGCCCTTTGTTTGAATTAAAGTTGGTTGTGATAAATCGGCAGGAATAGAAAAGTCCTGGATCACGTGGTATCTACATGCACAAAATGCTCATCATCTGTCGAGCAGTTGTCCCTAGCCTCGTTTTGGCGTCATTGGAGTCTAACACGTTATTTGACAGTGCTTTAATTTTTCAAGTTTTATTCACAAACTGTATTCCACTTCTAATGCCAGCGAAGTGTTACTGCGGTGCTGTTGGATGCAACTCCGATGGAAGAATGTCGGATAAACTTGAGAAGTATCCGTGGGTTGGATATTTTCTGGCACTATTCCTGGAATCAACCTGACATTTGTAAAAAGAGACCAGTGCAATAACTTATTTTTGTACCTCTAAGGAAGAGATGGTATTTCTATCTGGGACCGCCCAATTGACGTCCCTACTGCTTTGACAACTGAGACTAACTCGCCGTGACAAGGAAGTAATTGGGCGTGCTCTGAAATAATCGTGAAATATCAGATCTTTTAAAGTCAAGCAATTATTAAAAAGGAACAAGAGAAGGCCGATTTTATAACGGAAAATGTCATTTTAAATAAGATATGTGCATGCAGCTATATATGTGAGGTTTCAAATAAATTTAATTTCATACAAATGGCTGTTGTTTCTTAGTAAAAAGTGCGCTTCCATGTACATATACCTAATGCTGTCACAAACATGCACGGTTTGTGTACGTGCATCCGGCTCATCAAAGCCTTCCGTTTTCCTCATTCAGCCCCAAAATCGAAGCATCGAGCGCCTTGAACGTGATTTTAATCACATGCTTCAAAAATCCGAGAAAATTTTCTATTCAGAAATTGTCAAATTCAAATTGATTCTAATTTTTAAACTCAAGAAGACATTAAATAGTTTGTCTCTTTCTTTCTTCCGTGTTTTGAAAGCGCGTGCAACTTTGGGAACCTGGCGGTCTGGAGCCCTGGCGATAGCATCAATTGCTGCTCATTTCACCTTCACACGCTCTTGGTGGGGACCCATTGATTTCATCTAAGTCCATTCTTTTTTTAGTTATATGACATCCTTCTTAAGGGACCGCTCACGGAGGGCCTCTAATGACGCAATCAATTATTTCGCTTTCGCTGAAATCGCGCAGTTTTATAGGATAAGGAAGGTCACCTCTCGGAGGGTTATCCGATGATGGAATTGGCTGCCATTCTTTTCCAGTTTTTAATGGCATAGCTTTTCATAGTAAAGGGTGACACGTGCATAGGAATACCAGAGAGGAAGTGCTCTATGCACACTTTCCAATTGGTTAAAAATACAAACCATACTCACGTCAAACACAGCAGTACCAAATGGTGGATTGTATTTAAAGAAACAACAAGCATTGACGCCTTTGAAAAGTGTGACGAATTTGACGATCATTAGCAGCAAACTATCCAAAACTGGTATTCTCGATAGTTTTATAGCGATAAAATATTGATAATTTCCCTACAAAGAATTCCAATAATAGAATTTCTTTGAAGGTCGTGTTTAGGAAAGCATCGTTGATGAAGAGTAAGGTGTGCGTAGAAAACTTGCACATCAAAATCAGACTCGAAAATGTGTTTTTTGATAAATACTTCTGCACTTTCGAGAAGCGACATAGATACGGAAATTCCGGTAATTTAATGTACTATTGAACTACAGTGCAACTTCAAACACTTTTGCCGTCATATGTTGTACACGTGACTTTAACTTTAAAGAAAATACTGTTTTAATGATTTTGATTGTCAGTTGTTTTCGCAAAATTCATGTAGCCAACTTTTCCCATAGCTTGTCGAAATTGCTGTCTAAATTTTCCATTAATAATATTAATTAATGATCTCTAGTCACCATGAATAAAAAACAACAATGGATTTAAATCAGCTTGACACGTTTCTTCGTTTATTAAAACACTATCCTCAGAAGCAAAAACAGTGGCCACCTTGCTACGCCCAACAACAAGTAACGATACACAGACACAGACAGTAACAAGAGACTAGAATAGCATGACATCCTGTGGTGTGCCAGTTGCCTAGTGAAGCCAATTAATGCGTAGAGCCTCACGAATTTTCAGCTCCATTGTTGTTTCTGATTGGTCTGTTACAGCAAAGTCAATGAAAGAGCATTGCTCATACACTGTAACTCTGTAGATGAATATTAACATGTGCACTTCAGGGGCGGATCCACGATTTTGAATTAGGGGGGACCAGGGCAGAATATTAGCCAGGATTCGCACTCCCGCTGAACTGCCTAATGGAATCTAGGAGAATTTTAGGGAGGCCATGGCCCTCTTGGCCGCCCTCTAAATCCGCAACTGCTCTTCTGTCAGAATTTAGGTGTTCCCTGGTTCGGGTTTTCAAATGGCGAATGGTGTAAGCCCAGTCTCAATAGGCACGTGACACACCACCTGGTGGTCATTGTTAGTCTAGTCAGCTGTTACACTCCTGTAACTGACGGTCTGTGTATCATTACTTGTTGTTGGGCTTAGTCAAGTGGTCACTGTAACTGACTGTCTGTGTATCATTACTTGTTGTTGGGCTTAGTAAGGTAGCCATTGTTTATGCTTCTGAGGATGGTGTTTTTATAAACGCCGAAACATGTCAACTGGTTTATATCCATTGTTGGTTTTATCAACATATGCTGCTACTTGTTACCATGGAAATCTCTTGTTAATAGTTTTAAGACTACCTTTGATTAGCAGTAGGACACATAAGCTAGTCACATAAAGTTGTTACATAAAAATATGCAATTGTTACAAAATCCCTCTACATGTTCTTAGTCATTTACACTTATTAGCAATGAAAGTTGGAAACTGCGTACAATCTGGACCATTTCTTGTGACATTTTGTATAAAACTACATCATTTCTCCTTAGATGTACGATACACGTACATATCAATCAGCCTCAAAGCATTGGTTACGACAGCTGACGAGTGTTTCGGATACTTCCTTCATTTTTTAAAGAAAGTAAAAAAATAATAGTAAAATAAGACAAACACAAATAGGGGTGAAAGTTATCAAATTTTATATTTTAATTACATGCATATCGTTCAATTGACGAAACTCATTATGTGGTTTAACGCTTTGAATGGAAAGGAAATGCATCACTAAGCATACATGTACGGGCCCTATAAAATTTTGTGGTTACCGGGGTTTGCAATTGGTGCCAACGGGGAATACCTGTAGGGATACAAGAGCAAGCAAGGTCGAAAATGACTTCCGATCCGGAAAGGCGTGACCCAAAGCTAGCACCCAAGGCATGAGGCAGGGGTCGTGCTGTACGGGTTACGCGTCACTACTATGAAAGTTCATAACTCCGAAGGTTCACTACTCCGAAGATTCAATACTCCAAAAGTCGACTAAAGGCAGAGCTGACAAGCCTAAAGTACTTTTGGCTGGCGAATATGACAGATGGCGCAAGAGTAGCTAGATTATTTCAAAGCAATGATCTTTGTGTACTAAAAAGCCTGGCACTCTATATTTCAAAAGTTAAACTGTTGTGGAAAAGTCGTGCTGTAAACTGTATCATGAAGTGAATATTCTGTCTCCATTTAGTAAAGACTGGAAGTAGCAGGTTATCCATCCTACTGCGTGGATCTTCGAACTGGCGATCATGTGATAGGTTCCGGTGCAGTGTGTGATGTTGAAGCCAACCGGATAAACTTTTTGGTTGCACTGTGAAATGGTGGGATTGGGAATTGGATTTGGTGAATGTATCGTGGTTGATATATCATTAATATTCCAACTTCATATTATTTTGTTATTTTCTAGTACAGAGCTTGGACTCCTGGTCCAAATGTGCAATTGTATTACACAAAATGTGTTATGTCTGGAAATATCCGAGAATGAAAGATATGCTTTCTTTTTCAAACCATTTTGGACTGTCAAGTGAAAAACGTTTTTGTTTCTCACAGCGCTAAAGAGTAATGCACAAATCGTTTATGTGTACATATAGAACTACATTCAATCCTTGCGTTTAGATGTTTGAACAACTAAAATTGGTCCCAGATTTAAAAAACGTAAAACCCGATTGCATACAACATATGTTTACAGTACAATATCGCAAAGCACAACGGATCACGTATTCAAATGTTTCGCCGTTATCACATTGATTTATATACGACTTAATCAACACTAAGTGAAGGTAAAACATTCGTGACGCACGAGGTTCATGATGTTAATTACACTTCATGTTCTCAACTTCATCACAGGTTACTTCCCAGACATGCCAACTCAACTGGTTATAGCTATGCTGATTACAGTAGCTTTTAACAAATTCGTTATTTTTATGAAGCCCTCGTAGACGAACACAAAACAATTTGTTTAAAAAAATGAAATCATGTTTTGTTTGGTGATTTCATCTAAGCCTTCTTAGTCACCTGCTAAAGTATCATTGGCGTCTCACTTGAGTGATGAAAGCACGATTAAACCGAAACACAAGCTTACATGTACTGCCTCACAGAACGGATGTTATGGTTATTGATTGGCGTTCTTTCCACACAGTTTTTTCGAAACCTGTTTAAAACATAGGGTCACGCTTTGCCGTTTAACAAACTTTGTAAGGAGTTTTAAAATTTTGCTTTAATTTGTTGAGTTTAGACAAGGTTTACAGAGGATTACTTTGTTTTATAAACCTTGATGGGAAAGTTGTTGTTGATAGATGTATTTGGTCAAAGTCGGGTTCAGTATTCTTCTATGTAACTTACCCAATGCTGCAACTACACGGAAAAGCTAGGCATTGAACACACGTCCTGTCGGTTGCGACTGAGCCTGGCCTAAATTAACCACGAAGCTACAGAGTCCCTGCCTATCTGACCAATTTAGTTAACGACGTGAATTTCTCGATTCCGTTATTGGTTGCTACATTTCTCCCTAACGCTTTGCCGCTGAACTAACTTAGATCTTAAGTGAAAAGGACATTCTTGGCAAGAAAACGTTTTTTGTTTTATTTTACAACAGCACGGAATTGAAACCTCTACCGGTACCTCATGAGAAGCAACTGAATATTCATCGACAAAACTGGTTAAGTCAGCGGCCTTCACTGACAGACAACGTCTAGAATTAGCCATTTGTAATAAATCAAGCAATCATAAACACAGCAGCTCTTTTTTGTAATGCATTTTGCACCAACAGAGTTCATTCACCATTTATCGTTTATCGTGTTTCACACTTGCTGCTGTCTTTTGTTGTAATATTAAAAACGAACTCCCGTCATTCACACACAACTGAATTCAATTTTCAGCAACACTAACACCACCCCGGCCAACCCGCGATCGAGAACGCCCGGAAGGCAATCAAGAACGATACCTTACACCAAAAATGGCAGACGACAGTGAAGTACCCGGTGAGTTTAAGTGTCATTTTCTTCTTAAATAGAGGCTACTTTGGTACCAATGCGACACACCGAAAAGCGTCAGAGCTTAGCCGTTGTTGTGGATCTGAAATAATACTTGGCTTTTGCTATTTTTTGAAAGAGAGACCGCAGAATGCCAATGGCTTTCGGTAAAATGACTTGCGTCTCGTAAATTCGTCAATTTCTACTTGTTATTAGCAATTCCTGGGTTCTCCAGTGGACACGTGTGACGTTTATAGTTAAATCGTCCCTGGTGACACCTTTGTTAGTTATAATTTGTGAAACAATTCGAGCTATCTACCGATACAAGCAGGTCCTTGCGTGAGACGGCGATCGGGAACGAAGCTGTTAATTCTCCATGGCGATCGTGAAAGCAAAAAAACTGCGATCGTGAACGCACATTTTTTCTGTGCATTTTCCTGAATAATTGTTCAAGTTACGGTGTTATATCAATAATTTTAGAATAATACTACCATGAATTAGTTGACAGGTCGATTGTTTGTTATACTTTCACCGTTTTTCATGATTTCAGTGTGAAATTTAGCCTCACAAATATGATTAAATGCGTTTGATTTTTCAGTTGAACTGTAGCCGCATGAGGAGTCCTTCAGAGTGTTAACATACACGCCTTCAAAAAAGAGTAGCACAACTGCTGCATGTGACAAAGGGCTGTATGTGCATATATGTTGTGGAGCTTCGTTCAGGAAGAAACCTTTTTGGAATAACCACATGACAGTAAAACAGTATCTTTCACTAGCTGAAATGCTTTAATATTGTTGTTGATTTCCTGTGTAATCACTACATTGTGTCTGTGATGTTAAAGACAACATTTTAACTACGTTTTTGATAAAAAAAACTCAATCTGTTCATCTCTATCGATAATATCAGTAAAACATCCAACAAAATAAATATCACCCGTTTTATTAGCAAAACAGTTATCACCACTTCTGGCAATTTTTTTAAATCCTAGACTTTCATGAGCGGTAAACTTTGAATCACCTCATGAATGGTGTTGCCGCATTCTTCTCGCTCCCGTCAGGCACGCTCATCATCATTCCTTAAATTCACTGGCGTATTTGTTTTTTTCCTTTTGCTGTCACAATCTTGCAAGAAGATTCGACACTCGCTTTGCAGGGGCGGATCCAGGATTTTGAGGTGGAGGGCAACGCACAGGAATAGTCAGAATTCTGCCACATGCGCGCGCACAGCCTAAAATGTAGGGATGCAAGGGCCTCGAATTTTTGGGTTTGTGGATCTTATTACTAAAAAGGGTAAACGGGGTTTGTTCAAGGCCTATGAGTGAATTGCGCATTAACCCCTCGAGCCCCCTTGGGTGCGCGCATGTGCTAGTCAGCAATTCGCACCCGTACTGCCAAATGGTATCTGGGAGAATTTTAGGGGGGCATGGCCCCCTTGACACCCCCCCCCTCCTAAATCCGCCACTGCTTTCATCTGCATCAACAACTTGTTTACTCCTGGCTTACACGGCACATGGAACAATTGCTGGGTGAGTCTTTGTTTGAAACCTCTTGTTCCACTTGGTTTCGTCTAAAAGTATGTGACTGTATTTCAAAAGCCTGGTAGGGTGTACTTTCACCGTGACGCCTTGATTAATCTGTTCGTTGAAGCTCGTATTACAATAATAACAGTGAACTTGTTTCCTGAAACGAAAATAAATTCATTTGTGAAAATATCTATAATTAAAATAAGGCTTGATGTACGTGTACATGTAGTCGCTCATTTTGATTTAATGGTAAATGCTATGATATTGTTTAGTTTGGAAACGAAAGTAAAAGTAGTGACTCAAAATGTGATTAATTAAAAAAAGTGCAGGTGGTCTGATGTCATTTGCGGTGCATCAGACGTGCGCAGGCCTCATGGTTGGGCCCATTGCACAAAACACTTGAGCAAAGGCACGAGACCCCAATTATGGCTCCTCGTGAAGAAAGTTTTCAAGTCTGCCAGTCTCTTTTAGGAAAACGGACAGACGTTTCCATTTGTTGCCATGCACTATATGTTGTAGGCATGTAACAGTGCCATCCAGTAG
>NMRA01000737.1:77136-102240 GCA_002633005.1 Phoronis australis | reverse complement strand
AGTGAAGGTGTACATGTTTGCTTCTTGAACTCTGCGACTGGACTCCTCGTGTCTGACAGAGACAAAGCTTAAGTACACAATTTCAACCAATCAGACACGATCTGAAGGGCAAGGCCCTTAGCTCCTAGCTTCTGACCATATTTGGCCATGTCCAAAGGACTCAACATCATAGGAAAATTCCATACGTAATACACAGCTTGACCACTAGAGGGCGCATATATCTCACTTACATAATCATGTCCAGGGCACTCCTGTTACACTCAATAATCTACACGTATAATTTCTCCACTAATTTCTACTCAGAGTTAGTAGCGGTAACATAGAGGGTGAAAGTACGTACGCGTTAAGGCTTTAGGGCTCAAAATTCCGACGAGTCAAAACTTTAATTTCCCTGGTGAATTTTTGTTGGCTTCATCATTTCATAATGACAAGGCTCTTGTTGCATGAGTCCAACACAAACAACTGCCGGTTCGTTGTACTAACGTAATCATATTCCATAAACATGGGCGGCAGACAAAGCGGCTGTGGCGTCCGCAATGAGTACGTAAGAAAATGCACAAGTAAATTCTAAATCTTGGTACAAAGGTTAAATGAAATGAAAGTGGAGAGTTGTTTAGTCCCTATAATGCTTATTAGAGTATTTCGGCATCGCGCTTTCGTTAAGAACATTCTGTAAACACGCGTTCCATTTTGCACTTGGCAGTCTTATGGAAAGGTTCTCAACTCTTCTGGATAGGATAAGTTTGGGAAATTGTTGTACAAACTGATACCTGGTTACAGCTAAATCTGACTGACGCCAATTGGATAGTTTGTCAATCACAGCCGCTAAGTGCAAATGGAATGTCGTGTTGACTAATATGTATACTTTGTATCCATTCAAATAGGCACATGTGCCTAATTGCAGGATTACTCCTAATCGCGGGACTTGGGCGTTTGTGCCTGAATCCAGGACACTTGATTAGAATTTGATAGATTATGGTACTCCATACATACAGTGTAAACGCGCCTTCAATGTTTTTCAAAAAGCACCTCTACACGTGGATTAATTATAATACAACTTCTTTCTAATGACATGTTGCCGAAGAACTTTTACTGCTTGTCGTCTTGGCAGGAAAATAAGTCTGCGGATTAAAAGTGAAAGCCAATTCCACGGTAGTAGACAGTTAGTCTAAACAATCACAACTCCTCGATTGCAGTTAAATATATTTTTAGATGAGATGAACAAGATGTTGTTTATACTTTTAAAAAACTAAGTCGTTCTTTGGAAACAAAGCGTGTAATGAGTTTTAATACTATGTATGATTAGAATTTAAATGTCCCAGGACTCACCTAGTGTGTCACTATCGACAAACGCTGCGTGAAATAAAATGCATTGAGTTAGTTTTTAATCAGTTAATGTGCGCCTACAACCGGAGCACCGCCTGCGCTTAATTGTAGAACTTAAGCGCATGCGCCTATATGCGAGAATTTGATTTAAAAATCATGTTCACCTTTTCCTGTCATGTCGAAATGTAGAGATTAGACTAAACACACCTCAACATCTTGGTGCTGCTTTCTGTGGCTAGTTGTCTCTTGTGGTCGTGGCCGATAGTTGACGACTTAAGTCGTAAAATTCCTACAGTCTTTGAGAGGAGGCTATGGACTGATGGGGACTGCACGTTATTTGATTCTGCCGCACATTACTTAAGTGTCTATCATATGTTTCTGACCAAGTGTCAAGAAAACTGCGGCCTACTGGCCACGCAGTCCTCTTGAGTTTTAAAGCAGTATCTAAGGTGCAGAAGGTGAGAGACAACACAGTGCTTTGAAATAAGAGTTTTTGGTTAGGCCGCTGAAGACAGGGCAGCCCCGCTGTCTTAGGTGGCACGCTCGTGCCTGGTGAGGCATGGGAAGTACTTAGGGTCTGGTAATGGATGCATGCACACACATTTGGAGATGACTCTAGCGTAAGGGCGACCACTGACGCTGAGAGTTTTACCTTATTTCGAGAGAGATATTGAACCTAATGCTTGACCATGTACGATCGCGATGCAGGAAGACAATGTGGTCGGGCCATGAATAAGTTGAATGCCTAGACAGACTCGACTCAAGTACTTTATACGCACTTTTATTCTTTGCTTTCGACTATCCCCATTGGTCACCGTTTGACATACCATATCTGAGCTCTCTCATACTCCCTGGGGAGCGAATTGTAGTCTGACTATGTTGACTGTTGCTGACGGTTTCACACCTGTGCTCTCCTAAAATGATGCATTAAGGGGGAAGAGGAAGGGACAGCGTCTGCAAAAGAAACTACCGAAGGTTTAAAGGCCCAGGCATTCCAAGGCCCAGGCATTCCAAGAACACCAAGTGTCTTAATGAGTCTGGTGGCTCCACCTCATGAAAGTCTCTCTGGAACACCTCATAAGATGGACAGAGAGGAGACTTAATTCGTTTGTCGATGTGGCCCAGAAGGACATTAGCTTCCTTTCAATAAGTCCGGTTAGGCAAAGGAATGTTGTGCATTAGCTGCGAAGTTGTCAACAACTTTACGCAAACCTAGCAGAAACGCTAAAGCTAGCCTCTGGTGAGACAGAATCAAAGACCGGAGTTTTAGGACATGAGGTCAGGGGATTTCTCCCCACATATGAAGTCATGCAAGTCTTAGATGCAACATGGAGGTATTAATTAACCTCCATATCGTCTGTAATCATGACCTTGACGTGGAAATGATCCACCGTGTGAAAGCGAACCAAAAGAGTGCTCGACATTTTGCTCTTGTGATGGCTTAAAAAGAACCTACCTGGGTAACGCTAATGGGAGTGGACTTTCCGAGGTTTTGGCTGGGTCCCTTTAAAGTCAAAACGAAGACTGCTCTGTTGGCAGCTGAGACGGACAGTTTGACTTTTGCGGCTCTAAGTCACTGTTCAGCAGTTGAGTCTACGTCATGGTATGGTGTAAACGAGATGGACATGACAGATGCTGAAGATGAGATTGCCAAGGAGGGCGTTGTGGAAAAGTGGATATTTCTGCCCTCCAATACCATGTTGTTGTCTAAAGAATTCAATCTTTGGCCACTGACACAGCATTACTTGCAGGTAAGTGACGCGACATATATAAGCGTGTCATATGATGAAAGTCAGAATTGTTATTTATTTTTACCTGTAGTACATGCTATAATGGATAGTGATCTCAAACTTTGGCAGGTTAACCTACATTCTGCTATCAATTCATTTTTCCCCTGACACAAGCTCTGAACAAGGAAACACGCTTCTTGTCCATCCTTGTACGATCGCACTGCAGGAGGAACTCAATGATTAAATTCAAATACCAAATAATATACTGCACAGCTTGACAAGAACATTTGTGGTCATGATCAGCCACTATGATAACCAAAGACATCGTAAAGACCGCTTTGTTTAGCATAAATTTATTATAATTCAGAGATTACACGAATACAAAACAATTCCCTATTTGTGCACAAATGATAAAACGAAAGCATACCAAATTAAGTTCGATTAAATTCCTTCAATAATGGCAATTTTTCCAAATATTATTTAATGACATCATCAAAACTTTCCAAACCCACCTAGTTATTGACTAAAATATCTTCATTTTCTTGGAAAAAATAAACAAAACGAAATTTCACTTGTCTGCCATATTGTGTGATATGAAGAACTACAGATGACCTTAGCTAATACCCCCTTGATAAAGACAGTACACCTTAGCTAATGCCCCCTTGCTAAAGACAGTACACCTTAGCTAATGCCCCCTTGCTAAAGACAGTACACCTTAGCTAATGCCCCCTTGCTAAAGACAGACATTTTAAAAACAATTCCTAACAAGGTGTTGTGGAACACTTCATGGAGCACCGTATCTGAAAGCTGCAGAAGAATCCGACCATCCAGCTCTGAGATATGATGTTCCAAAGTTACCCAAATGTGGACAGTTTTGTAGGGTCCCACCTGACGCTGCGCAAGATTCGACATTTTCCTAAAATCTTGTGGTTGATAAATATCTAATAAATCTTAATAACATAAATATTAGATTTGACATAGTTTCGTCCAGCGTGATGAACCTGCACATCATCAGCTTAACTTCACCCATTTGCCTCGAATGTTGTCTCTTTGCATCTTTAAAACCTGCAGTTACGAAGACATGCAAATGAAATTTCACTGTTTGCAACAGTGCAAATAAAGCCTGAACATACCACAGAAAAATACTGCAGAGAAAATAGTAGAGAAAAAACCGCCTTAGTTCCGGCCAACCAGTTCGATTTTTCGGGTTCGGCCATCTGGTTTTGAGGTACAAACCAACCCGTTTTGAGGTCGGACCACCAAGTTAGAACACCGGCCAATCAGTTTTGCACTCCAGTCAACTGGTTTTGAAGTCTAGGCGAGCGGTTTTGAAGTCCAACCAATTGTTGATTCCACTCCCTGTTAAAGCTTCATTTCACCTCTCTTTACTTACATGTAGATAAAAACGAAAATCGAATTAGACATTGTACTCCCTTGAAGTCAGTCTCATGCGATTATTTGCCGTGGTGAAATTCTTTTTACTACAAAGGAAAACACGGAAACCATCAGTGAAACAAGAAAACGCTTCAAGATTTATTAGAGTTGACTCATTTGAAAATGGCGCTGCCTTTGACTCTAGTCGTTGGGGCTTACGAGGTTCTTGTGGGTAACGGAAACAGAATCCTATCAGGGTCAGGCCGATTAACCATAGTAAAACACGCAATTCAATGGATGCTTTAGTCTGCACGAAACAATTACTTTCAATCTGAACTATAGGCAGAACTGAATTGGATGGAGCTCCTCAACATTTTGAATGTTGCCCTGTATAGTGTATTAATTAACACTTGTGTACCACCAAAACTGCATTGGAGTACTTTGAACACCATATTTGCAGATTTTTCAGTAAATTTTTAGAATTTGACGTACAGACCAAATATACCCTAAAATCTAGGAGGTTATGAATTTTTCACAGTGGACCTTTCACTAACTAAGAAATGGGTTTGCTCAGCGTTCAGAGCTTTCGCCGAATTTTTACCTTTCTAGTGGACTTTTGTCTGTTTTCTCGGACTTTTGGTTTCTCTCAGGACTTTTTGCCCATTTGCCAAATGGGGGACTTATGGGTACTTTTCCTACTTATATGCCTCTGAAACAGTTTCTAAAATTCACGTAGTGAATTGATCACCAATTTTCGGAATGAAAATCCACCAAGCCGTTTTCGAGAACTTACCGAAGCTAATCCCCTCGTCCGATTCTTGCTTCTGTGAAATTCGACCATGACTTTACAACTTTGTTTGTCACAGCCTATTAGGCTAAGGTCCGAGAATAGTCTCACACAATAATGAACTGTACGTTCTTAGCAAACCCCTTAAACTATTCCGTATTTCAGTCAGAGACCAAGGGAGACCAATGGCATTTTTTCTGTTAACAGGGAAAAAATTGACATCAGTTTTTATTGCGGCACTGTCATTGACCTAAATCACAAGTTGGTTTCTTACACAACGCAAGTCTTGAAAATAGAAAAGGTACGCTCATATCCTGCCTGGGCACGGTCTACACATGGTTCGCGTGTGCCGAGTTCCCGATATAGGCAGAGCTTTGAATATAGGCGCATGGGCCTAAATACGTGCATAAGAGGTCATAATATAAATAATAATAACATCTATGATCGACATATGTCCCGAATGATATATAGTAGTTCGTGCGTCGCAAGCTTGTTACCAGAGATGAAACTAAGACCTGGGTAGGCGATATAAGATCATTTATTATGACTAATACAATTATAAGTAAGGTCATTTATATTACACACACAATTATAAGTAAGGTAGTTATATGACTAATACAGTACCAGTAATAGTTAGTGACTAAGCATGAGTAAAGTAAAAAATACTAATCTTTGGTAAGATGGGCAAATAAAAAGCGCCACAAGAGATGTAGTAAGACAGCTCATGCCCCTCCATTACTTGGACACGTAGGTACATGTTTGCACCAAACTGAAGTTCTTTTATGACAGTGAATGCAAGAGATATGTAGAATAGATCAAACGCTTTTATTGTTACAAACATTTTGAGACTTGCTAACACATATGTGACGATGGTGACAGCACGATGCACATAAACAGGTGAAATCTGTGCTTGAGAGCGCACTGTTTACATGACCTCTCAGTAGACAGTCCCTTAATAGAAAGTAACTTTTGACTTTTTACTTGACATTTGGATGACCAACAGAATAAAACAAAGTTTATAATTACACCTTGCACATTAAGCATAATATAACCACTTATTGCGACTTGAGACTTGCAATATTCTGCGGCACCCTATTCTCATAAGACTGCCTGAACGGCAAGAAGTGACAAGTTACGCTAGACGGCGCGCACACCATAGTATTACTGGTCACTTGATTGCTGACTATTGTTCGGGAGGGTTTTGGTCCAAATAGTTGAAGATTGTCCACTGTTGGACGGTGGAACACAACGGAACAATTACAAGTTGTATAAATATAAACAAATATAATGACACGATATTAGCAAAGAAAGTGGAATGAAGGAAATAAAAGAAACGTGTATTGTTAAAACATTGAAGGAAGTGGGGCAAGAGGGTAACAATATAATCACGTGATGTGCAAATAGCTATTGTAATAATAAATCAACTCATCACACTTAAGTAAAACCTGTTCAGTAGTACACAGTAAGCCTACGTTTATGTTAAACTGGGCACTTGGACACTTTGTGTGGGTGAATTAACCTACATTGACTAACGTTGTTTCGCCGCTGTCTCGACAATACAGGAACACTACCACTTCACGACATTGGAGCGTCATTGTAAAGGACAGATTCCCTCCGAAGTGATGCCGATTTAACTCCCTAGGAACCGAATTGAAAGGATCCATTTTGCAACCGAACTAACAGAAGGTTTTAGAATTTGTTGAGTTTTGCTGTCTTAAAATTATACCTACTGAAAGGTTTTGTAATTATTAGATATCTTTTAGTAAATTTAAAACACCTGTAAAACGAATCTGTCGTGCGAAAGAGGCACTTATTCACTGAAGCTCGTTCTGACCGCAACGTATTCATCACACAGTGTATATACCGACTCCTTAGGAGATTGGATACTGAAGCGTAATTTCAAAACAATATATCCCACGTCACATATGGCCAAATGACAGGTACCCTGCTGTAGAAAGTACCACCGTGTGTTTTGATGATCAACTTGAAAGATGTCAAAGTTTACTAAACGATATTAAAAACAGTGTGACCACGCTTGTGCCAAGAGTGTTGTCAACACCGGTTGCAGTCGGTGTGAGGCAATGCACAGGCAATTAAGACTTACAAATTAGCGTATGGACCCCATTTCACTACAGTTGCGACTTAAAAGATATCTCAAACCTTATTCACAAAACTGGCCCTATCTTCATTCTCAGAGAACTTCAAATACAAAATATATACCGCGTAGCGAGAAAAGAAGATTGAGCAGAACCACCTTGGTACTGTACAACCGCGCAGATATTTGTTTACTACTTATCAGAGGTCAAAGGTTAAAGGTTTTCAATCAAATCGAATCTCCAGCGTACAGAATAGCTTCGTATACCGTCAGTTCTTTCATTTACAAAGTCGCCATAACATTGAAACAACGAGGTGTTTATGACATAATGGTGCCGGGGAAAACAAAGACCATTTTAACGGTAATTAAGATAATTACGCACTGCAAAATCAGTTGACATTGGGAGTGAATGATGAAATAGGTTATGTGTACCGAAAAAAAGTTTTCACTGAATAATTAACCTAAGACTGAGATTTTCTCTCGTCCCAGTTTAACCGGCTTTTTCTCGACTTCGGCAAATCGACTTTATTTGAACTTAGGAACGCGAGTATTCGAAAACGGCTTATTGAATATCGCTGAAACTTTCCAAACTTAATTTTTAGTCACAAATTTCAAAAATGCTGAGAGGATTTTTGATATAAAGGCCTAGTTTTTGCGTAATGTAACAAAGACGAATACGACTTCAATTTTTTTTTACAAAAATACCTTATGTTTTGCGATATGATTTGTCATAGAAACCAAACCAAAAAACTAATCGAAATTTCCTAACAGAGTTTTTGAGGTAACCCGTGAATTTTTCATTTAAAAAAGGTTTCATTAAAATCGACAGAGGGGTTATTTTGCTATGAATTTACCTTTCTTAAAAATAAATTTTCGGTTTTACGTACAAATAATAATGGTATATAAATACAAAAAGGATTTCTATATTTCCTTTTTTCTTTCAGAAAATATATGTTTTTACCAGTTGACTAAGCTTAGGTTTTTTGATACACGAGTTATAATGGGAGCCACTGAATAAGGTTTGAGATAATCTTAATGACGTAGCATTAAGAGAGACTGGTGGAGCAAGTTACCAACTCGTGTTCGCTATTTAACTAGAAACATGAAAAGTTCATTCGTTGTCATATATCATTGTATTCTTAACATCAGTTTTTTTGTTTTTTATTTATGTATTCGTATAACATAATTGTATATAGACTTCTTTGTATTTTTTACCCAGATCTAATGCCTCTTGGCGCTTTCTGGGTTATGTATATTCATTGTATTCTGAAGATTTCGTAATAAACATTAAAAAACAGGCTATGCAGAAACAGGAAGATTGCACCCACTAATCACAAACTCCCAACATTGATCACTTCGACTGCTTTGAACACTATCACTTTGTACAACTAAATCGATTGTCATTCTCAATAATCTAGGTTCACCATTTCACAGAATAACAAATACATCTAACCTGTTTATACCAAATCTACGAGTGTACCCAGATGAAGTAAGTTGATAATCTAGTAGCTCACTTGACCAAGACCATCATAGATCACTACACGAGCTTACTTGACCAAGACCATCATAGATCACTACACGAGCTGGCTTGACCAAGACCATGACAGATCACTACACGAAGCTGGCTTGACCAAGACCATCATAGATCACTACACAAGCTGGCTTGACCAAGACCATGACAGATCACACTACACGAGCTGGCTTTTTTCCACGGAAAATGTCCATACACAACTCAGCATAATTATGTAACAAGAACTCGTAGACACACTCCATCCTCACTCCCTGCTCAATAGCATCAAGATGAAATTCCCCAGGCGCCACCCTTATGACATGTCCGCACGAGTGCATGACGGCCACGCAAGCCCGTTTTTGATGGTTAGCTACAAACCCTGGACTTCCCGAGCTGCCGCTGCCGAATTTTGAGCTGGATTGGTAAAGTGCTCGCCGTTTGTCTGTTATAGTCTTGAACATATCGTTTTTATATTTCCTGTGTAGCCCAAGGAGCTGCAAGAATAACATGGCAAAATTATATGTTAAAACATGTCGGTCACTGATGCAAGCAAACTATACCTTCCGATAATTGAAATATGACAATATTCTACGTACTGGAAATTTCCGTAGATCAGCCCATCCGATGAAATGCACATGCGCGTTAATTTGGAAAACTATGCCGAATACACGCCCATGGGCGTTTATTTGGTGTTACAACTTGTGGTGTCAAGTGTCCTGACAGTGGGGCGTTTATTTGGAAAATTTTCTTTTAAAAGCCCACTCAGCGTCAACTTTTTTGTCACAAATTCAATTTCGTGGAACATTTATCATTTGTGAAAACGAATAAGGTGTTGCCGAACTACGCATTTAACATAAAATTTAAAAAAAAACAAACTATGCGTTTATTAAAATAAAATTTAATGAAATGAAATATGCATTTAATAACATAAAATTTAAAAAACGTGGTTTAAGTAAACACATGTCAAAGTCAGTATAACTATGACTTTCCGTTTACACCACACCCCCTTTCCAAATAAACAGCTGGGCATTTATTTGGTGTTGTTAAAACGCCTAAAATTTTTCATTTTCTGATTAGTTTCACACGCCCATGATCTTATCTATGGAAATTCCCGTCAGTGAAATGTTTTATCTTACAAACACTCAGCTGGAAAAAGTCTAGTAATCCTTCCGATATAACTTCTAGGTATGTAAAACATCTTTCATCCTACATTGACATGTATAACTAGCTTAATTGGTTGTATTTAAAAATGAACAAAAGTAGACCTACATTATAGGTCATATCGAACTCATTTTGAGTGACATTGTGAATCTTATCGCACCTTTTGTGTATTGTGTGGCGATGTACAAGTACGGTCAATAGTGCACAGAGTATCCAAAACTTTCCATTCGCCAGTTGGATGTCCAACAAAATGAATATACTCCCGCGCATCGATAGTCGCAAACTCAGTAATTGGCGGTGGAAGCGAGTACTTATTGATCCTTTGACATTGGTTGAAGGCTCTTGGGAGTGACGCGTTGAAATCAAGGTCTAGGACGGCCACATCGAGGTCCTCGCAATGAGCCAATATGGCGCGGATAGGCGCTGCTCCGACACCATCTGTGCCCAACAGACGAGGCTTGTCAAAATTGAATACAGCCACGTTATCCTTGGCTGTAAAATACATATTAGAAATGCACAACAAACTGGTCAGAGCTGTTAGGTTGATACACACTACCCAACAAGCAGACTACAACAAAATAATTGTGTTTAGTCCCTGATGATACTTGACAGAAGCTGTTAGTGCAACACTGTTTCACTTGTAATACTGTAGGTGGGGTTATCATGCCCGACAATGGAATTTGAAAATACATATTGAAACACGTTTTTCTCGTCTCTTAGCCTCAATGATAAGGTGTATCAGCTCATAATGCATTATGGAACGCACTAAATGACTCTACTTAACGTGCTATGTAAATTATCCCACATACATAGGAATACTACTGCCAAACCCTATCGAGAATCAATTTCATGTAGGGATGTCCCAGATGAAATGAATTCGAAATACAGTATTGTAGTAGTATTCCTATGTACATAGGATAACCTATTCAACACACATATGTATATATATATGAACACATTTGCTTTGCGACTACATCTGATTGTGATGTACTTTGGCTTGTCATATGACGTCATATCTATATCAAGCCTACCCCCCCCAGTAAAGGATGAGATAATCCGTGACGTTTAATAACTAGTAAACTTCATTTCATATTGAATTTATAAGAATTTTCAGTTTGTGAGATTTCAAGTTAAAACGATGAACAATTCAATAATAATTAAAGTTCCTCGGAACTTAAAAACAATCCATCCAGGAATATAAAAATTAAAGCACGTGCGTGCAACAGTGTGTCGCTTTAGCTTCGATGAATTCCGTAGTTTTCTACGTCTATTTTCTTGTCTTTGGTTTTGGAATGGAAATAGCAATAGAAATGTTTTCCTGCTGTTGACAGCCCGGGAAAATAACGGTGGAAACTGTGCTGTGTTTGAGGTCGCAAATAGCAGATTTTACGCAACCAGGAGAGTCGAAAAACGCTGCGAGCACACGCCTGTGTCAATCAAAAAACGCATACTCCATATTAAGCCGCAATTTTCTGTAAATTTTTTAGTTCTAAGTGTAAATACACTCTGTCTATCCATAAAAACGTTTTTGTTTGATTTAAATGTGCTGCAATATCGTGTATCAACCCACTCATGGAATATAAAATGCAATAAATGACTCCACTTTAACATGTAAAAACTTTTTGGTCTTAAACAATTGGTTGGACTTGGTAGACTTCAAAACCAGTCGGCTGGGGATTAAACGTGTTGTCAGAACTTCAAAACGCTATGGCCTCACGCCCAAAAACTACTTGGCTGGACCCAAAACACGATGACCAGTGCTATAACCAGTTGGCCAGAAGACAAACACGGCGGCTGGACTTCCTCGGAAACTGGTTTTGAATGTCTGGGAGGATTCACGTGACATCTAGTGTTTATTTGTCGTACCCGTTTGTTTGTTTTGCTCAAAATCAGCGATATGTTCGGCCATTGTGTTTGAGCACAGGCAAAACCGCTTTAGTTCCGGCCAACCAGTTCGATTTTTCGGGATCGGCCATCTGGTTTTGAGGTATCCACCAATCCGTTTTGAGGTCCGACCACCAAGTTAGAACACCAGTCATTCAGTTTTGCACTCCAGCCAACTGCTTTTGAAGTCCGGGCAAGTGGTTTTGAAGTCCGAGCAAGTGGTTTTGAAGTCCGGGCAAGTGGTTTTGAAGTTAGGGCAAGTAGTTTTGAAGTCCGGGCAAGTGGTTTTGAAGTCCAACCAATTATTGATTATCCTCCCTGTTAAAGCTTCATTTCACCTCTGTTTAGTTAGATAAAAACGAAAATCGAATTAGACATTGTACTACCGCGAAGTCAGTCTCATGAGATTATTTGAAGTGATGAAATTCTTTTTACTGCAAAGGAAAACACGGAAACCCTAAGTGACACAAGAAAACGCTTCAAGGTTTATTAGAGTTGACTCATTTGAAAATGGCGCTGACTTTGACTCTAGTCGTTGGGGTTACGAGGTTCTTCTTGGTAACAGAAACAGAATCCTATCACGGTCAGGCCGTAAAACGCGCAATTCAATGGATGCTTTAGTCTGCACGAAACAATTACTTTCAATCTGAACTATAGGCAGAACTGAATTGTATGGAGCTCCTCAACATTTTGAATGTAGCCATGTATAATGTATTAATTAATTAACTTTGTGTTGAATTTAGACCTGTATAATGTATTAATTAGTTAACTTTGTGTTGAATTTAGCCCTGTATAATGTATTAATTACTTAACTTTGTGTCGAAAATTAATTGTCTGCACCTTTTAAGTTAGATTTGTAATCATATTGCACACTCTACTTTGACCATAAATGGTCAAATATATTAATTTATACCTTAAAATGCATTGGCGTTATTTTGATCAACACAGTTTTGTTATTTATCATGGTAGTCATTTTGATGTTTTTTGCTGTCTTATTAGTAATATTGGTTGTGTTTAATTGAGTTAAGTTGGAAGACCTCCGACTTCCAAATGCCTATGGACGACCTGCGACATCTAATACACTGACGATATGAACAGGACAAATATATCAGTTGATGGCGTGCTGACAAACGCATCAAAAACGTATCTCAACATTGACTACATAAATAATTCATCTGTATCTTGGCAAACAAATTTGGTAGATCGGCAAGTAGCCATCCAAAGAAAAGAAGTGCTTGAGAATTTTTTGGGAAAGTACGATAAACAGATGAACTATTATACAGATGGCGCTACCAACACATGTAAACTCAATGCACGGCAACAGTCACCGAGGCAAAAGGTACCCGCTCATCCAAAACCTTTACGGCAAACAGATGGCGCTTCTCATCAATCACGTGTCATTTTATCGCTCAAATAAGACTGTCTGCCAGAGAATCTTAACCAAGCACCTTGACCTACATTCTGCTGCTGCTGACTAGCCACAGGTCACGAGAGTTCATGAAGCAGACAGTGTATGTCCTGATGAGTGGCGAATTTGTGTGGAAAAGAATTCTTTGTGTCCGACATTCCATGTTTAAAACCCCATTTGTAATAACTATTTATAACATATAATTAAGATGAAAGTGTTAATAATCTAAGCTGTTGTGGTTGCTCGGCCTAAACGCTGGGGTAAAATATATATTTAATGAACGTGACCATGGTGAGGCTACTAAACCGGGCCCGGCCACTTTTCCGCCCGGCGAGATTTTGGCAACTTAACAATCATAATTTTAATTAGGTTGAAATATAACCACTATATTTTTTAAATTATGCTTGAATTATACATGGTGATATACATGTTAGGTTTTATTCTCTTGCGATATTTTCTTTTTCGTTCAGTGTCTCGTTAGCCAACAACACTGAGCCCAGCAGACCGCCGGACTGGCCGTGGCACGGCACGGCAGCAGATGGTTCACCAAGTAGAAACGTCTGTAATATTTTATGTTCTATCAACACTAAGGCAAAAGAGAGTGGTTTCAACTTATATAGTATCTATTTAACGAACTGAACCATGCAATATGAACATGTTGGTGGCCATGATTAATAACAGCTGACAGTATAAACAAAGAGTGAAGCACTGAGCACAACGGCGATGTGACGTCAGCAGCTGTAGAATGTAGGTCAAGGTGCTGGGTCAAGATTCAGTTCACACAAGAATGTCACATGACTGTAAGCAGCGCTGCCTGTTGTTAGTAAAGCATCATTGCATCCAGCGCCATCTGTTTGCCGTAAAGGTTTTGGATGAGCGGGTACCTTTTGCGTCACCGAGTGTCTTGATGCTAACTACACTGGTCTCTCACTAGTCAGAGAAGTAACAACGTAGTTCATGCCTGAACCCCAATAGTTTTAAACCATCAGATCGCTATACTTGTGTGTTTACAAACAAAATGCCGTAGTTCAAACACTTGCAAGTTCGTACTTACGTTCATGACTAAGTTCTTTTAATACGTGACAGTTTGTCATGACGTAAGTTGGACCAACACGGAACCCAGATCCCACTCCTGTCCCGTCTGCTTTTGCCAATAACACAACTGATTGGAGCTCAACAGTAAGAGACTTGTGTAACTCCGCCGACATCACGTTCTTACCAGGAGCATGGAATTGTGTCGTTGAACCGGTTAATTGTGTAGGAGACTGTATGAGTGGGAAGTAATCTGGAAAATAAAGAGTTAGTTCATGTATAGGAACTCTTACGTTGAAACTGGAATAGGAACAGGAATTCGTTTATCAAGTTTGACTCCTTCTTGAACTTTTACCATTACCTGACTGCCTGATAACAGACTTCAGTATGTCCAAGTCGCTGTCGTTTTTCTGTTTTACTGTAAAGCTGACCTCTGCCTTACCGCCGGGGATGGTTTTGCCTTTTGAGGAGATAAAACGTGAGAGCACTGAACTTAACTGCTTCTCCAAGTCAGACGGGGCAGCACTCGCCCCCTCTGGACATTGATCGGATGAACCCACAGTCGCTCCTCCAGACACACGGGGTCGTACTTCACCAGCACACTCGGCACTTTGGTTCATTTTTTTGGATGGTCGAGTCTGTTCCATGTGTTGCTGCAGGTGACATTGTTAAATGTAAATAATTGGATATTTCTCATGGGTTGTAATCAATACACACCAAAAGTTTCAAACAACAAGTATTCCCAAACATTACTACAGTAAGCAAGTTTTTCACATGAAACCTCGCCTACTTTGATTATCAAAAGGAAAAAGAGCTTCAAGGCCGCATGCCCA
The DNA here is from genome assembly GCA_002633005.1 of Phoronis australis. Classification (NCBI taxonomy): domain Eukaryota; kingdom Metazoa; phylum Phoronida; family Phoronidae; genus Phoronis; species Phoronis australis. Next base: position 87,100 of record NMRA01000737.1, on the reverse strand, counting down.
GTCGTGCAACTAGGTTATAGCGTTAACAGCGGCCGCGGGTAATTCTCACCTTGAAAGTTAACGCACAGTATTAGCTCTCGCCTGGTTACCTGCGTAGGGGAAAGGGAACCGCGCGTATCATTTGATATTCACTTTTTCCCAAGGCTATGAAAGGTAGTACTGTGGAATGTTTTTAACAAGGACTGTCATTGGTTAAACGCTTATATTTACCTCTATACACGAGATGTGTCTCTTTTGACGGTTTAATGCCAGCAATATTAATGAAGGCCAATATTGACAACATGGTCGTGATATCAATATAAAAACGACAGTTATTAAGAATGGTGACATCGCCTGTGTATAACAAGAGACTAATAAAGTGTTTCATTACCTTAAGGAGCTCTCTTATTGCATCCATCCAACAGACATCGTAAGCAGTTTTTCCATCCTGTAAAATACGTAGCTTAATTTATATTCAAATTCAAATGGTGACAATTTTAAGTCAAAACTGCACTACACAAGTGCACAAAATGTAGAATAAAATAGCAATCCGTCTGACGTCAGTTACAGAATTCTCTGCAAGGTTAATGATCTAACGGATTCACATTATGCTTGGTACCTTTATAACTAGTTTAGACTTATTACGCTGTCATTTATTGTAAACTTATAACTAGTTTAGACTTATTACGCTGTGTCATTTATTGTACCTTTATAATTAGTTTAGACTTATTACACTGTGTCATTTATTGTACATTTATAACTAGTTTAGACTTATTACGTTGTCGTTTATTGTTTATGTTAAAAATGTAAATCGTAGTCAACTTTGCAATTAATCAAACTATAAAGCTGCTCCCGCCATTGTAGATGGACATTATCGTTTCAGTGATACATCCATGCAGCTTTCACAAGAGCATTACTGAATATTTACTTACATGTGGTCAGAACTCTGGGTACCACAGGCCTTTACCAAGAAAATTGGCTTTGCAAAGACAAAACTTAAACTTCAACCAATTTTAAGGTAGAACTGAAATCTCTCTCAAGTACATTTCAGGAAAGAGATCTTAAATTTGACTGAATTTTTTACTTAATAAGTGTTGTAAATCACAAAGAACACATACACGTACGCACCCAGAAAGATATACAATGTTTTATTTATTTCCTTCCGTTTTTCGTAACATAAATTTGGAATGTTTTCCAAGTCTACACTGACGCATATGTAAGCCCCAATACCGTAAAAGTTTCTCTGGTCCATCTTAATTTTTTTGAGAGCATAAGATGGTTTCACAGTGTTTTTTGGAACCAGTAAGTACGCACTGAGTCTTTTTCGATATTTGGTTGAAGACCTGAGAAATTGGCATACTGATCACGTAAGTTTAGAGTACATTTAAGTGAGTATTCTGACCCTTACAGAACCATGACAGCGTTGCCTGCGTACTACAGAATTTTAAATTGATGAGTGTTATTTAATGTGATACCTTTTACATTACTGTTAAGTCCAGTCATCAAACCCAGTATTTCTACGCACAGTAAAAATAAATAAAGAGACACAGGGTCTCCTTGCTCACAACCCCTAGAGGTCTCGAAAGACTTTGAGGACATCCCATTTTGCAATATACAGGCCCGCGAAGTCGAATGGAGAATACTTTGAGACAATTCTTAGTCTTAAGTCTAAAACGAACTTGAGTCAGTTTCTTGGACAGGCCCATGTACTTTCAGGTGAGCATACCTGAAATTTATTGAACCTCGCTATAAGAAGACAGTCTTTGCATTTTCAAATGGGTTTCTGTTATCCTTCATTAAGATGCAAAAATTCGGAAATTTTTGGCCAGTTTTTGTGTCTTTGATTTTTAGCCATTTTTTGAGGTGCTATGGGAACCAGTTTGGAAGTTTCTGGTAATTTCAAGTAATATTTCCTATCAGTTTACGGTCTGACTAAGAAAATAAAAATGAAAATTAGGCTTCTTGCTTCCAAGCAACTGAGGAAATAAAAAGGACATACCACTGCATATTCTAAATTCCTTGACTACAGGCAGTTTACAGCTTCATCTCTTAAACCTCACGAAGGGGTTTCATTCTTTTTGTAAATAAATTATGTTCATATGGTGACGAAATCAGTGGAAGTCAATTACATTTGACGATAACAACGCAATAGAGAATGATAGCACAGCTAGATGGCAATTCTTGCTATTCTGGCCAAGTAAAACTTCAACCACCCAAGTTGATTGTTACCTTTGCTCACCTAGCTGACAGCACTGTTTGCATACAGAGGTCCCAATATCTTTAATAACAAAGGAAGTGACTGAATACCAAAAGCACTGTCCTTCTATTACGTCATACATTTGCATAGGGGTGCTCGAATTTCCGACTAAGTGGACCTTTTTCTAAAAAAAGAGCGGGAGGAATAAAAAACGGGATACCACCTTCAGGTCTGTGCATCTGCGCCTTTTTAATGGACTTTTCTCTCATTTTCTCAGACTTANTAACGATAATCTTGTCATCGGATATGATCCTACCCACACGCTGTTCAAACATATGTATCTATCTTATATAGAGATAATTCATTCATCACAGTAATGAATTTTAAAAAGCCACACTGTTTTACAATCACTGTACTATAGCTAGCACAAGTTACTGTTCGTGTATTCGTGGTGTGATATTTGAACCGTTTTTGGTGAGAAATGTGATTTTCTGAGATACGCTCCAAACTGACTATAACCTTTTAATAAAATTGCAAACATATAAACCGACTTAGCTTAAGAAGTGAAAAAACTGATACACATTACAGGAAGATGATATATGCGAAAATGAAAATACGACACGATATTTTGAGCCAAGTGAAGCAAACTAAATTCACGCAATAATCATAAACAAATCATCTTGTAAACACATTTTAAGGAAATGACTGCTTGTATAGGTTCACGTAAGAGGTAGATCATTTTTGATGAGATATATATGTTAAATGAATAATTCCTCGAACTCGTTTTTCATATGAAACACATTTATTGCAGTATGAATTAAAGACGGAGTACAACACTCTCTACGGCAGTCACGTCACAGCTGCCTTTAATAATTTGAAGCTTCACCACCGCTGCGTGCCCTACCTCTGACGCCATGTGTAGCGGTGTGTCACCCCACTACAGCAAGTGAGCAAACATGGGGTATTGTTGGTCAGCATTATATATATATATATAGCGAAGTGGGTGGCTCAACAAGGCGTCACGTTTTATATTTTTCAAGTTCAAAACTTCACCATCAGTTGAATATTCATGACGTGGGTGGATCAACAGAGTGTGACTACAACCTGACATTTTAACTGCACACAACTTCAGCGAGATTTCTTAAATGTTCGTCTGATAATTTAAAGTATGACAACTTGATGATATACAACAGAGTGACATTCATTTAGTGAGTGCTATGAAAATGCAAGTAAATAACAAACTCATTGCACAACTCCATGTGACCTGAAAACTGTTTCTAATTAGTTAAAATCGCGTGCACGTCACGTCACGTGGACGTCACGTGGAGTGCAAGGAGAAATGTCAAGTTTACAATAAAATCATCAATCCTGATTGTTTTTATTAAATCACCGAATGATTCAGATTAGTAAAGTGTTGTGCAATGTACTTTCATAATCGTTGTGTAAACAACTAGTTCAAACAAACCCGTGTGTTATTAATTACCTTGTTGCGGACATGCACGTTGGCCCCGTGTTGGAGGAGACACTCTACGACGGCTGTATGACCACACAGTGCTGCACTGTGCAGCGGTGTCTCGCCCCTCTATGTAATATATAATGGAGATGTGTGAATAGACGATCAACGTTTAGAGCTAATTAACATACACGGGGAAAGTGAACTTGAAAGGTGACATAAATGAAACATCACTGACCCCTCTAAGGTGCTAATACTTGTATTGATGTCAACAGGAATATGTTAAGTTTTACAACCAAACAACAGGTAACACAGGTAAGTCATACTGCATTGTCTACTCAGCTTTGGTGGTTCATAAACGGAAAGCAGACGACACTTAATTTGACATTGTTTAGGGGCATTAAATTGTAAAAATATGAACAAAATTTGTTCTTCTTCAGTTTTAAACATCGTTTGTGTAATCAACTAGATCAACCAAACAACCTGTGTGTCATTAATTACCTTAGTAGTGACATTCACTGTGGCGCTGTGTTCAACTAGACACTCCACTGTCTGTGTATGACCACACCCTGCTGCATAGTGCAGCGGTGTCATGCCCTCCTATGTAATATATAATGGAGATGTGTGAATGGACGATCAACGTTTAGAGCTAATTAACATACACGGGGGGAAAGTGAACTTGCAAGGTGACATAAATGAAACATTACTGACCCATCTATGGCGCTGCAATACTTGTAATGATATCAACAGGAATATGTTAAGTTTTACAACCAAACAACAGGTAACACAGGTAAGTCACACTGCATTGTCTCTACCATTCTACGCAGCTTGAACGGAAAGCAGACGAAATTTAATTTGACATTGTTTAGGGACATTAAATTGTGAAAATATCAACAAAATTTGTCGTCATCAGTTTTAAACATCGTTTGTGTAAACAACTACATCAACCAAACAACCTGTGTGTCATTAATTACCTTATCATAGACATTCACTGCGGCGCTGTGTTCAACTAGGCACTTCACTATCTGTGTATGACCACACCCTGCTGCACAGTGCAGCGGTGTCCAGCCATCCTATGTAATATATAATGGAGATGTGTGAATGGACGATCAACGTTTAGAGCTAATTAACATACACGGGAGAAAGTGAACTTGTAAAGTGCCATAAATGAAACATCACTGATCCCTCTAAGGTGCTAATACTTGTAATGATGTCAACAGGGAAATGTTAAGTTTTACAACAAAACAACAGGTAACACAGGTAAGTCATGCATTATCTCTACCAGTCTACGCAGTTTTGGTGGTTCATGAACGGAAAGCAGACGACATTTAATTTGACATTGTTTAGGGGCATTAAATTGTAAAAATATGAACAAAATTTGTTCTTCTTCAGTTTTAAGCATCGTTTGTGTAAACAACTAGATCAACCAAACAACCTGTGTGTCATTAATTACCTTAGCGGTGACATTCACTGCGGCGCTGTGTTCAACTAGACACTTCACTGTCTGTGTATGACCATGCAGTGCTGCACAGTACAGCGGTGTCCAGCCCTCCTATGTAATATATAATGGAGATGTGTGAATGGACGATCAACGTTTAGAGCTAATTAACATACACGGGGGAAAGTGAACTTGTAAGGTGACATAAATGAAACATTCCTTACCCCTCTAAGAAGGCTATAATACCTGTAACGATTTCAACAGTCAAGTTTTACAGGTGATTTTAAAACGTTGCAATAATAACATGGTGCAGACGTGGACTGCCAAAAATTACTGAGCGCCTCCATAACTTGACAGTGACCCCTCCATGTGGTGTTGATGCACCGGTTTAGTGGCTTCCTGTTAAATACAAAGTTGAAATATTGAATGGACGATTGCCATTAAGAATAAAGTATTAACGTTAACTCCATAAATATATTGTTGACACGATTCAAACCTCACTGTTTCTTAACATGCATGTACCGGGTACAGATTGAAAAATACATGTCGAAATCATGAGAAATAAAATATGTATTTACACACAACATGTTTAGTTAAATTTTAGATAGCCTGCAGTATTTGTAAAGTGGTCTGAAGTAGTTTCTATTACCACGTCTTGGATGTCTACATCGGCTCCACCCTGTAGCAATACCCTCGCCACCTCTGTGCTGCCCTTTGTTGCAGCCCACCGTAGTGCTGTCTCGCGGCCCTGCAAAAGCAATGAGCAAGTTATAACAAGCTTCACAATCACTAACTTCACCGTGCATTTTAATATTACAAATCACCGAAACGTTGAACTTGCACGTAAAATTACCGGATCTACCCTATGTTTTCCAGGTAGGCCTAGTAACAATCGTGGTTGGAATAGATCATCATTTTTAAAGAACGAGGTTACGTCGCTCTCGTAGTACGTTTGATAATGTCAATAGTAATTCTCAGAGTGAAGACACAGCATGTTCTTTTATAATATGAACACTTTTATCAAAGTCCGGATGACTGGTTGTAGCCAAAACGTGCCGTCAGGTCTGTTATTGACGAAAACGTGACCTTGATATTCACACTTAATAATCAAATTAAAGAGGGCAATTTCGAAAGAGTAAAAGGTTTGATTCAAACAGGACGAAATGTTGCTTGCCGTAAAATCATTTTGGCGACAATGTTGAAGCAAGATGCTTAGTACATGAGAGTTGAGAGAACATCAATACAGGGTTAATATACCAGAATGGGATATCAAAATAGTTCAGGAGAAAATCGGTTGGGCAATCTTTGGTTTATGATGCAATAATGATTAGGACCAAGCCACGGGATAAACACTACAAGTTAAACATATCTTGAAACACATTTCACCAAAACCTTTTTTCTGATCAAGATCTCTGTTCAGTAAATCAACCAATCCTGTAGATTCCATTTCGACGAAAATACAAAAAGTCAATAAAGTTGTTCTACTGGTGAGGCCTTCTGAGTCTTGAACCCTCGAGGCAGTGGTCTGGCCAGACGAAGCGTTGCTTTTAAAAAGAGCGCTTTGCCGGCCAGTTTTCACGTGTACACGCGGTAAATTGATACATTTGCCTGTTCTTGCATATATTTAAAGGGGCATTTCATCATAATCGCAAGAAACTGATTAAAGATATCATGACCACTTTCATCAAAACTGATTGCATTTTAAGTTTTTTAGTACTAGTGTCCTCTTTTAACGTGAAAATCTTCTGCATGGTGTGTTTCGGTATGGATACAGATTTGTTATTGAAAGTTTGAGGCGATCGATTTTTATAATAATAAATTTACTAGAATCACACAAGAACAGAGGAATAAAAGACGAACATAAATACACAAGGCAAAAAATAAAAATACGAGTGCAATACACGGATAACATAAAAAGTCAAAGACTTTTTTCCATTATGCCCCGCTAATTTACCTTATCCAACATTTCGTTTAGATGGTGGGCAAGAGGGATGTCAAAACAGTGAGGTGTTTAAGAATTTCATTTGTAACAGTACGATTACGACAGTTTTTAAGGCAACAAACCAAGGAGTAAAAATAAAACATCTTGAGCATTAGCCTTTATTTGATTTTTCGTCGCGACTAGCGGTTACTACGGTTACTTGGACATAAACAGAGAAGACTGATTGATACGTGAAAAAATACGACGAGTAGTATTAAAATAATGAACAATATCATGATAGAAAAACAGCATCGTTCCTTAAAATAATAATAACATATTGTACTGCAAAACATTGTTGACTTGAAACTTCATTAGTCATTAAAAATTCAACCTCGTACAGAAGTAGCGTGTATGTCTAATAGAAAAAGTCTGAAAATTAGACTTTCATTTTTGCATTGACACTGAAATAAAAACTTTGCCTGTTGAAGATCAAGCAAACGTCATTGCGTTCGTTTTGAGAAATGGATATTTAGTTGGCAACATAACAGTGACGGTTAGAAGAGCATAAAATGTAACAACTTCAAGTTTACGTCACTCTCGCTTACTTTTCAACTGTCATTGGTATCAATTCACAAACATGGCCGTTATTTAGTGACCTAGTGCGATGTACAATACAAGTGATCTTTCGACTTTCACCACCTGAGTGCCCTTGGAAATCTTAAATACGTTTCAGTTAAGAGACCGGTCACAAGGCCATGATAAAAATTTCCCATTTCATGACCAATGTTACGTCGTTCCCGTTATGGCACGCTTTAGAATGTTGCACCGAGTTCTACAGAACTGGCGCTAATTCTCATGAGTAAAAATAGATGGCGCTGCCTACCTGCGAAGGCGGGTGAAAACTGTGCTGCCGAAATTCTCTGTAAAATATTATTTGTACTGAAGGCGTTTACTTCAAATCAAGTCAGTAAAAGGAGGAATGGATTGAGATTCCGTAGGTACTAAAAACTGAGTGAGAGCATGGTTAAAATTAGTGTAAATATTTTAGTACATTTCCTTACGACGGACATTCAACGTATCTGCAATGGATTACGTAACTGTCACAAACGTAAAAAAAGTGTGTCAATTTTTGGCACCTAGGACACTTTGGCCTACAATTTGATCGCCAGACCCTGTCTTTTATCCGATGTCACGACGTAAACGCCAATTATCTACCACGCTGAATGAATACATTAATGTATACCCGGAAAATATTATTAACAACAACGTCACCAACACATTAGTCTTGTCTGTTGCTAGAACACCTTTCGAATATTTAGGTGTATCTATCCCATGCTCATCTAAAATAATCAAGCTAGAAACAAACCTTGGTTCAACAACGACGTCAAATGACAGATAAGCAAAACAAATCTGTTTGATTACGAAGAAGACACCAGTAAACATACAATCCTCTGATATTTCATCCATATAAAAACAGTGTGTACATGTAGCTGTACAGTTAGCAATTACCAATTCAAGCTAAACACGACAACAGCATTAAACACTGTCCAGATATAAATACCGTTTTCAAAACACAAAGGAATATTGGTCATTTATAAACAAAATGCGACCAACGAACAGAATGTTATTAAATCACCAGTTAGGAATCACAAGATACCGCTTATTTGCTCTTTTCTTGGAATACGAACAGTCCAGATCACGTTTTTCAGAATTCGTCTCTCTTACGCCAATGTGGATATGCCCAAGTCGGCCGGTTTATAATTGTTTGTATTGTCATTGGTTGTTTGCATGGTCTGTTGTTCCGAAAGCAAGACGTTGTCGAAGATATGAAAGGCAAAATAATAGCATTTTATGGGAGATTGATAAACATATGTTTCTAACCATTGGATCTGCTCATAGCTATCTGAATGGTGCCAATGAATGAAGTTGCCAATGTCCTCCACGTGTGCATGGCTTTGTACAGAAGTACAATTTATCTGCTCTGTCATACCTTGATTATGTTTTTCTTACCAACACATCCCTGTTTACTAATATTGTAAATTACCAAAAGCTACTTCAATATTGACAACTAGGGTAGCTGATGTGTACATATCATCAATTTTTTACACTGTTTCAATGATATTTCATTTCTTCGCTGTTTACCTGCTGCTCAGGTATGCTGTAAATGGGTATGTAATGTATTTACCTAATCTCGTGAAATAAAAATAGTTTACCTTGTCGAACATATTATTTTAGACAGTGTTCAAGAGAGGAGATGTCAAAAATGTGTGGACAAATAATTCCCCTTACAACGGTCTGATCATTTTTACTAGATACAAGCATGTTGAACATCAACCTCTCTACAAAGTTGTATCAATATTACATTTCACGACTAGACCACTTCTACTTGGGCTGGTATTTAATCAAAATGAGGAGTAACGCAGTTAAGTTATCTACAAAACACGACGAGTAATATCAAAATAAGGTGAAAATACCATGATAGAATAATAGCATCGATCGGTAAGATCATAATACAATACTGTAATGTAAAGCATGTTTTGAAAACCACCTAAATATAATCTTTAAAACCTCATTGATCATTATAAAATTATAACTCATGCAAAATCAAATAACTCATGCCTGATTTTTGATTCCGCAACTGCAAAAGCTCTGAAATCTCGGAAACCACAAAATAACTTGAATGGCCAGTTACATGTATAATAAACTTCGAGCATTGGCCACTAACTACGCTTAGGGGGAATAACACCATAGATTCTAGTACGTACTCCTTGAAAAACAGTATTCTATATAGTATTTTTGTAGTCGCATATTCACTCAAACGTCAATTGCTACAAAATATGGTGATTCACTGACGCCGTATTTCTTTACCAGCCTCAACGGTATCGTGATGCTGGTCCAAAGGGGGCGGGTCGACAGGAGGTGTGGCCGAGACTATCAAGCGGAACACTTGCCTATGGTAAACCGTCCTAATCAATT
>NMRA01000737.1:15506-75251 GCA_002633005.1 Phoronis australis | reverse complement strand
CGTTCTATGAACCATGTACAAAAGACAATTTTGTAATTTACAACACCACGATATTACGAGAAGTAGCCTGAAACATACTCTTGCCGTGGAATGTCAACTCCGATCTCGCGCCTCGCTGCCGCTGAGGTTGCGCCGAAGAGTTGTTTGTATTCATTTGTTCAGGTGTGTGTATTTGCTATGAAATTCACTGTCATTAAATCTTTTCCAAACTTCGCCAATTTTCAACCGAATTGCACAAGAGCCGTAACATTTGAAAGTCCTTTGTCAGTTCTTGATGATTATACCAGTGGCAAAAGATGAATAACTTAATTTTTATTTCGAATACCTGACTGCTTTAAAAATACTTTCAATGTTAAAAATCCGAGAGTATTACCAAAAGGCGAAAAATAATAGCGTGTTATTAGTAATATATAAAGGAAATGAACCAGAGAGGTTATAAATCTGACATGCGATTAAAGCCTAAAATATAGGGGGGCTCGATTTTTGGGAATGTGGAACTTTTACTAAAAAAACCGGGGTTCGCCGAATTCCTGCCATTTTAGTGGGCTTTTGTCTCGTTTCCTCGGACTTTTTACCTCTTTGAGGCGGACCTTTTTGCCCACTTCGCTACCCTACCCCCGTGTGCGTTCATGTCATGACTACGCTATAAACAGGGAAATAATTTCAATGATTCAAAAGATTTTTAGCCTATAAAGACATAGGTTTTAGAAAATGGATTCCATACATTGCTGCTGATAATTTTGTCAGCCATTCATGCAAAGTTATACAACTTATAATCGAACACAATTCCATTTTTCAGTAGAAATTCAAAATGCAGTGACATTAACGGCAAATTCGATAAACTGCTTCAACTATTTATCCGAAATTTGCAAATAAAGGGCAAGCAGTTAGCTTTGAAATGTACCGTGAATAGCTCGTCACACTGGTTGCAGCGTAGGAATTTCCATAAACTTTCGAAATAAGATCCTTTTCTTCAGAAAGTAAAAATTTAACGAACACAATAGGCCTACATGTATTGTATGTTACCGTAAACAAGACACAATGTGACACATTGTTACGATTGTTATGTTACTAAAGAAAATGGTCTCTGGAAAATAACAATAAATCGCCAACCCAAAACGTCTATTTCCAGTGTTACGCATTGCATGAAATATGATGCGTGAAGCAAAACAATTTTTAGTGGTCCATTTGTTTGTAAAGGAAAATTGAAAAGATGCAATCCGTAATGGCTCGCCGGTGAGTGAGTGAGGGNGCTACCTTTTTTCGTAACAAGCAAGAATATTAAAATCGTCATGCAGCGAGTTGAGAAAATGATTCACCTGTCGTTGGGGTTGGCTAACCCTAAAATTGGAAATTCAAAAATGAGACATCTAAGCATAATTGCTTGTAACTTGAGTTAACGTCAATTTAGGCACTAATTATCCACGTTTTAAGCCTCAAAGTGCTTTGATTAAATATTCAACGTTGACAGGTTATAGATAACAAAGTGCGGCTTTAAATATAATCTGTCATTTGTATGGATCAGACTTAGCTTCGTCAGGAGGATGATTTTCGAAGAGACCTCTGTTGGCATGCGTTTAAGATGCAACAGATTAGGTAGCAATTCACGGGATCTTAATCAAATTTTGCTATGACTCAGTAAACATTGAACATTATTCATTATATGGAGGCAGACAGTACTTGGTGCACGTGGATGACGTTGCGTGTGAGAACGCAGATTAGTACAAGTACTTGAATTTTTATATTTTTGGGGAACGCGCTAACTTGTCTTTTACACTATAGGCAGACGGTAATTCTATAGTCATTTTACACCCGTCTCGTTAAATGGCCGCTTTTGTGTGTTTCGTGACAGTTTTGGCGAGATAGCCCGTCGCTGACGTCATGAAAACCTAACTTCCCTCACTCACTCACCGGCGAGCCATTACGGATTGCATCTTTTCAATTTTCCTTTACAAACAAATGGACCACTAAAAATTGTTTTGCTTCACGCATCATATTTCATGCAATGCGTAACACTGGAAATAGACGTTTTGGGTTGGCGATTTATTGTTATTTTCCAGAGACCATTTTCTTTAGTAACATAACAATCGTAACAATGTGTCACATTGTGTCTTGTTTACGGTAACATACAATACATGTAGGCCTATTGTGTTCGTTAAATTTTTACTTTCTGAAGAAAAGGATCTTATTTCGAAAGTTTATGGAAATTCCTACGCTGCAACCAGTGTGACGAGCTATTCACGGTACATTTCAAAGCTAACTGCTTGCCCTTTATTTGCAAATTTCGGATAAATAGTTGAAGCAGTTTATCGAATTTGCCGTTAATGTCACTGCATTTTGAATTTCTACTGAAAAATGGAATTGTGTTCGATTATAAGTTGTATAACTTTGCATGAATGGCTGACAAAATTATCAGCAGCAATGTATGGAATCCATTTTCTAAAACCTATGTCTTTATAGGCTAAAAATCTTTTGAATCATTGAAATTATTTCCCTGTTTATAGCGTAGTCATGACATGAACGCACACGGGGGTAGGGTAGCGAAGTGGGCAAAAAGGTCCGCCTCAAAGAGGTAAAAAGTCCGAGGAAACGAGACAAAAGCCCACTAAAATGGCAGGAATTCGGCGAACCCCGGTTTTTTTAGTAAAAGTTCCACATTCCCAAAAATCGAGCCCCCCTATATTTTAGGCTTTAATCGCATGTCAGATTTATAACCTCTCTGGTTCATTTCCTTTATATATTACTAATAACACGCTATTATTTTTCGCCTTTTGGTAATACTCTCGGATTTTTAACATTGAAAGTATTTTTAAAGCAGTCAGGTATTCGAAATAAAAATTAAGTTATTCATCTTTTGCCACTGGTATAATCATCAAGAACTGACAAAGGACTTTCAAATGTTACGGCTCTTGTGCAATTCGGTTGAAAATTGGCGAAGTTTGGAAAAGATTTAATGACAGTGAATTTCATAGCAAATACACACACCTGAACAAATGAATACAAACAACTCTTCGGCGCAACCTCAGCGGCAGCGAGGCGCGAGATCGGAGTTGACATTCCACGGCAAGAGTATGTTTCAGGCTACTTCTCGTAATATCGTGGTGTTGTAAATTACAAAATTGTCTTTTGTACATGGTTCATAGAACGAGCGTGTTATAAAATCAATGAATACGATAATTACTGAAGTGAACGAGCACAAAAACGAAAGTGGCACCTCCTTTTCTTCGAAAAAGCTGACTCGAGACTGAAAAAATTGGGTTCCTTCAAATTTCAAACATCTACAGAAATGTTATATTACTAAACTATTACAAAAGGTGAATTCCTTAATCGAGCTGTCTTAGAGGCCGCAGTTCTCAAAGACTACGACAAAAGGCTAGGCTCCAAACGGTGAGACCTTTTCATGGAAGCCGCTGCCCTGTAAACCCATCCCTTTTCTCGAGTCCAAACTTAAAATGAGTAGGTATCCTAATTTTTCTCCCGAATCATACATTGTCAGTCGATCACCCGGCCTCTCTCAATATATGTGACCGATGAACAAACGGGTGAAGGAAATCGAGGCACCAGTCTAATCGAAATTTGAACGATCGAGTTTTAGAAATGTAAGGAATGTACTACCGTATGGGGGTAGTTGATTAATTTTGCTATTGAGCTCCCGATATTTCGAGATTTTGATGACGTCAAAAATGTGACGTGCAATTGGCAAGCAGGGGTACATCGATCGTATTACGTTAAAAAACTTCAACACTTCCCGAGCTCTAACGTAATAATACAGACATGTCGCCTGTGCAACTACTTCATATAATATGAACCTGGTGCATTTAAACCATGCAGTGACCCCTGGATAACGTTATTTGCACGCTGTATATTGTAAAAGAAAACAGTTTATCTTATCGACCCTGTACAGTTGCCATGGACTGATCGTGAGTGAGTCTATAATTCACAATGCTTTTTTTGGCTTCGATTGGCTGACAAAAGGTGTTCGGCGACTAAGCTATACTGAAGTTGACCTTAAGGACAATACAAACACCTTTCTTCTTTTTTACTATAGCCTACATACCTCACTATACTTTCAATACATAGCAATCTAGATTGACATTGCCTCATGTAAGTTTTTGTAAATACTCCTTGTAACTTTGTTATCAATTTCATATTCTGTTTACACCTACTAGCCTTTGGCTAATGGTTGCATTTATGAATGCACAAGTTTAAATATAGATGCACACAGTATGTATGTGTGTATTATGTATGTATGTGCTTGCCTAAACCAATCATTGCAGTCTTGTCTACAACATACCAAGTGAAAGTGAAAACAGTGACGACACTGGTCTTCTCAGAATTTTGAGCGTAGATCTGTAGGAATTAACTCTCCACTACCGCGACATGACCATATGCTCAAAATTTTCTTATTGTCCTAGGTAGAGTTTTTAGAATGAGAAAACATCTCCAGCAGGCCTGACAGTAATATGTTTACACGATAATGGAGGGGCATGGGTACATTTCCCATTGTTGTTCCCAGTCATGGTGTGACACTACAACTGAACAGCTCAGACCACAACTTTCATAAATAGTTGGCAAACAAATAAAATTTTGCAAACGTGAAAGGAAAGAAAAAAGTCCTGGTGCTTAATTGGCCTGACAACAATCAACCGTAATTGGTGCCGCTATAACCACTGACTCAGTGGTAAAAAGGCATGATGTTCAATGTCTAAAAGCACACACGAATCGCTCATGCAAACATGCAGAGGCAGATCTACACCATTTTCGATATAGCGTTGTTCACCACTCTAGCTCCGCCCCTCCTGTAGTGCATGCTGTGACGTTGGGAAATTTCTAGAGTCACGGTGACGACAGTTGACGGGAGGGTCTAATTTCAGTGCCTTTTTGTCAACTTATGAAATATAAGATTGACGTGCGCCTGGATTTCAAAACGTTAATTCTTACCCGTAAAACTTAATCATAATACCTTACACCAGAAACCATAAATTTGAAAGGTCACGCTGAGAGAGGACGTCTTAACGCCGATGCGGTCAACAATAAATCTTCAATTCAGCTAAAACAAGTGACGGGCGTGGGCTCTGCAATCAGATGCCGAAATGATTTCAGAGAAAATTTAAACTCTCACCTTTTTCAAGTCTTTCCCTTTGAGAAGTAAACGATCCGATTTTTTGTTAGAAGACATGTTTACATGTAAGTCTGGAGGTGAGAATACCTGCTGTTCAACTACGCCGATATTTCGTGGACTAGTACAAAAATAGACTAAGGGTTTTACCCAACGAGTTATATATAGCTCACTGGTTTTACCTGAACTTTCGACGAGTCCTAAATAGGTCATTGACTCAGACAACAAATGGCGGGTTTGGCACTGACATGAACGCGAACTATCCCGCATACTTGCACGAGCCGATTCACGTCACAGTAACAGTAATGGGTTTAGCAACAGCTAAATGTTCACGTGAACGTTAAAGGCGAAGGCAACCTTTTTTCATGTCATTTTGAGCTAAAATAAGGTTGGTTGGTTATCCTAAACATATTTTCCACTTAATTACAGGTTTTCATAATTTTGTTAATTACTCGTCCGCTAGTCTGGAAGTGACGTTTTAGGAGGCAAGCATTTCGCGCCAATTTCTTTTCATATAGTCTGTCTGTGAGAGCTGCCGAGTCAGTTATTGTTCTACCTCGGTTGTGTTAAGTTACGTCGTTATTTGCTTTCATTTACTAGTCAATCAACATGCCACACTGTTGCTGCGTACCGGGATGTACTAATTATCGTCTCCCGCGCGCTTTGGGAGTACCTTTGCATCGCTTTCCGATGGATGACACACTTCGCCGTACTTGGCTCGTTCGTGTGAAGAACGAAGCGTTACTGACCCCGGCGTCCACGCAACGTACAAAGCAGTCGAGAATTACCGTTTGTGTGACAAGCAATTTCTGCCGTCTGCTTACGAAAGGGGTTTGTACGCTGAACTGATGAAGGTCCCTGCGAAACAACGCCTGAAGAAGGGTGCCATTCCGTCTTTGTTGATTCCTGGCAGTGCCCCGTCGCCACCCCCGAGAAGTGCGTTTTTGAAGAGAGAAGCCTCGCGAGCTGTGGCCAGTACAGTGACTGGAGCCAGTGGAGGCCCTTCATCCACTGTCACCCGTGCCTCCAAGTCCGAACGTACCCCAGAGCGTGCCATTCCTGGAACCAGTAGTGATTCGCCCTGTGCTGTTTTCTCCAGCCCAGAGCCTCTAAGCAGCCCTGCAGTGATATTGAGTAGTGGGAGTGATTACAGGCCCAGTTCGACACCCAGTGAAGAGGACAGTTCGTCGTCCAGTGAACAGATCGGTGAGCCAAACTTTGATAAGTTTATTGTGGACTTGTCTTAAGTGTTGGAGCTATTTAGAAGGTGCCAGGTGTGTGGCTAGGGAGTCACACGACACGATGTAAGCAGTTTGGGTGCTCAGGTCACCATCCATTGGGAGTGTGTCGTGGGACACTCTGGCAAGTCGGACAGTTGTTCCTCTGTCCGTGGTATGCCGGAGGTCCACTTAACCATGTCCAGTAGTGGCTTGGCCTCGTCGAACTCTGAACAGCACAAGTATTCCATTGAGGTAGGCATAACAACGCACACAGTGCATTTGCATCAAGATGTGTCACCACGTCTGTCCTCAGTAGCCGTCTCGTTTCTCTCAACACCTGCCTGTGCCTGTGCGTACTCTGCCTCGTTATACTCGGGCTCAAACATGTACCCACCCACTGAATGTCCGTGAAAAACTTCCTCGTCACCATGCATTGCTGCGAACAAGGTCTCCGTCACTCACACTACTGTCACTGTGATAAGGGTCACCGACTCCAGCCATTTTCAGCTTACAACACACTAAACAATCCCTAAATCCAACGTAGTTGAGTTCTATACTAACCTATCTTTCCGCAGAATACTCGCCGATGGAAAGTGGTGGCGACAAATGTTGAAAAACAGCACAAAACAAAAGTAGAATAGAACAGATTCGCACGGTAAACTCAACGCAAAACCAAGTGGCGGGAAACGCTTGCCTCCTAAAACGTCACTTCCGGAGTAGAGGACGAGTAATTAATAAAATTACGAAAAGCTGTAATTAAGTGGCAAATATGTTTAGGATAACCAACCAACCTTATTTTAGCTCAAAATGACATGAAAAAAGGTTGCCTTCGCCTTTAAGGTGAACGCGAACTGAATACCTGAGCTGAGGGTGTCCAATTGTTGTAGGGCCTAGTAAATGTCAGCTTTTAAAACTTTTAAGTTTTAAAAAACTCACTCTGCCGATGCAACTTCTTTCACGTGAAAAATGGTCTTTTCTACGAAATCTTGCGAGGAATGCTCAAGTCTTAGAATGCAAAATTTATTTGCAGTTTAAGATAAATAGATGCATTTAAACTAAGCATGTAAAAACTAACGACAAAAAATTACATCTCTTAAAAATCCATTCTAGCTCAATGATATCCAGCGAACCCCCGGCAGAAGGATATTGGAAAAGGTGCTTTCTCGGCTTGCAGATAAACCGGCCTTAAGAACATTCATAGACAAATGAATCGTATTCATTTTATACTGGAGCAAAGAAAAAAGATTGAGAACACAATAAAAATAAAAACTATTTCGATGTTGTACCAAAAGGGGCCACAGGTTTCGCGTTTAAAGCGACGCAAATCTATTTGTATTCACATAAAATAACTATCGGGATTACGTCAAAGCCTAGACTGGCATACGATTTGATTGTCTTTTTACTTCTATAAATGGCTGTAACGGGCAAAGGTGAATGTCGGTTCATTCCCAGATTCTGCATGCGCACCTGTAGGTTGTTAGCTCTAAGTTTCACGACGATGTGACAAGCTGAGCACCGGGGTTGTGTGAAATTTCCGTGTCTAGCGCCGGGAGCTCTACACACACCTACTGTACCTTAGTAGCTGTATGTTGACGATAGTCTTCATATAGCTCAGTAGCTGGATTTCTACCTCAGTATCTACATTTATTATGATGCAACTTTTGTAAATACATCTATACACTTTGTGTACTATACAGTTTTTTTAAATGCATTCTTAGTTTTCACTTTAAAGAATATCTGATTACTGTACTTTATGGCAGGGTTAAATGCTCTGGAAAGAAATTTGTACTGCCTGGGGAAAGAATCCCGCAACTGCACACCTTGCGCCCCCTAGTACTAAAATCTGACTGTGACTGAAATTCTGCTTGACGCTTTGAACACGGCCTTTCAAGAAGTACTCCTGTCTCTTTGCGATGAACACATGTGTTCACTCTTAGGAGTATCTACATGAATTTCCCTCGGCATTTCCCACTAGATGGTACCCGTCCTATGGGGCAGCTGGGGTTTACAGGTTTTAGATTCATTTCAATAGCCTTTTTATATTTTCTGTCACGGCATTCGGTTAATGAAACCCGGCAATGTTTTTTATAAAAACAGGGATGTCGATTTTGCATTTATAGGCCACTGATTAATAAACAATATAAGTTTCATCCTGAGTGAATAGAGCGTGATGTCTCAAGAGATGAACTGCTTTAATAATCCCAGGCTTCTCTTTACTCGGTAGGGTCTCGCCGGCTGAACATTCAGCTGAATGCCAGACCAAAGCAATACCAGGGTGACCGGGGAATGGGGATACTTAGAAAATACCAGATGATGAAATCTCTCATTTCTTTTGCTTACCCATCCAAAGTGATATCAAGAATGTGAAATACTTATCAGAGACAATATATGCCCTCTTCACTAGTTGGCGGCCGAGTGCCCCTCGTCACCACTGAACCCCTCCTATGGGACAGCTGGGGTTTACAGTGTTAGAAATGCAAGGGTGGATTCATTTGAATAACCTATTTATATTTTCTGTCAACCATTCGGTTAATGAAACCACACATAACACACACAGTTAACTACACTATCTGACCCACAATGTTACAGGTAATCCTAAAATAATAGTCAGCAACAAATCAAATTGATTAAAGTGCATACACTCGTAACTAAACTTTTTATCTGAAGAAAAGCAGACCTAATTATAAACCTAATTGTGCAAACAGGGCATCTGCCAAAATACACATACAGTTACACCACAGTTTCATTTTGGTTGACAAATGCTTCTAGCAGCACAATAGTACAAGAATAACGAATAACGTGGCACAGTTATGCACCCACCATGTGCCGTGCATAGTACAAAATCCTCTACAGGGTGCAAAGCAAGTCAACGTGAACACACCTGCCACCTTTTAACATGATTCGTGGTATAGTTATGAGGATAGGGTGAAGTACAAGACAAAGAAAACATAAGTAATAGTAACTCCACTAGAGTGAGCAATGTTGGTCAAATCCATCCAAAACAGGGCATATTGATATTTAAGTGCCCAGTAACTTATTTTCCAAATTCCATGACCATCCATCGTGGAGGTGACACACTCGGAGGCAACCACTACCGGGTAATCATCATGCCTTTCAGTAAGAACACATATACGCATTTTCATGATCACCTTCAGCGGTTTGGCCAGAAGAAAGACGGATGTCACAGATCAGTCTTGAAAACAGAAAAAATCATCGTCACACCCTCTTCCCAGTAAAGAAACATATGAAATTCTCATAATCACCCGAAATTCGGTTTGGCGGTCATTGTCTCCTCAATAGGCAAGGGGCAAAATGTTTGGTTGATAGAGGGGTGGACGCCAAAAAACAGACTCAAAAACAGTAACAATGGCAACTGGGTGTCGCAAACTAGGTCAAATCCATCCGAAAACGGGAGGATAGCGTCATCGCACGAATAGGTGCCTACATACCAAATTTCATGAAAATCCGTTAAGGACATGTGAAGATACAGAGGTAAACGTAAAAAAATAAAATTGCCACTATGGGGCACACCGGTAGGCGGATCCGTCCAAAAGTCGTCATCGTCTGTTGTTAACATCATATAAATACACTTATTAAATTTCGTAAAGATCCTGCGAAGGGTTTAGGTGATACAGCCATAGGCGCAAAAAAAAACTGCCACTAGGAGGCGCCACAGTAGTCCAAATCGTCTGAAAATCATTGTCAGCTGTCCTCTTTATAGTAAGCACATACATGCCAATTTTCACAATCATCCTTTGAGCTGTTTGGTTGATAGAGGGGTGGACGCAAAAATACAGACTCAAAAACACTAAAAATGGCCACTAGGTGGCACAAACTATGTCGGATCCATCTGGAAACGGGAGGATAGCGTCATCTCACTAATAGGTGCCTACATACCAAATTTCATGAAAATCCGTTCATGACTTTTGAAGATACAAAGGTAAGCGTAAAAAACTAAAATTGCCACTAGGGGGCACACCCGTAGTCGGATCAGTCCGAAAGTTCGCACATGCCCTCCCATTCATGAATGGAACATATGTGCCAAATTTCATGAACGTATGTCAAAGGGTTTTGAAGATAAAGCAGCGGACGCCGGACGGACGCCGCACGGATGGACGGAGATGACGGCATAATGCGTCCACATATAAATATGTGGGCGCATAAAAATGGACACCAGGTGGCACAGAGTAACTTGAATCAATTGGAAAACGACAAGGCAGTGTCACCTCCTAAATAGATACCTACTGTAGAATTTCTTGTAAATCCCAGCATCAAAGAACTACGAAGACACAAAGGCAAACATAAAAAACTAAAAGCACCACTATGGAGCACATCAGCAGTAGGATCCATAGGAAAATTTGCTTATGCTATGGCATCTACGGCGCTGATGGACAGGGATGATGGTATGTGGGAGCATAAAATGTAACAAAATCACTTTTGTTATGATATGCGTGTTGATTTTTTCACAAACATCCTAAAAGTCCAACATTTGATAACAGTTCATGTAAAAGAATTAAAAGCAATTCATAACAGCATTTTAGAAGACAGCCAATAAAGCAAAGTATAAAATAATTTCATTTGAGAAATTTTCATTTGAGTCTTACCATTACTTTTGAGATTACTATAGGGTTACACATAACTATGACATTACTGTAAAACAATACTGTCAGCAAGCTAATGTCAGAAGGATGAAATAAACATTCACTGCACTGAATGGAAAAGGTTCATGTAGTGCCCTCTGTTGGTCATACACAATGATTGGTCCTTCCTCAAAACAATCAACCCAAGGACATAAAACAAAAACAGGTCATCAGAAATGGTACAAAACTTTGAAAACAAATAAATTTCATTTGTGCACCATATTATGCACTAAAGAGGAGAAAACCACAGTAGACCTTAGTTGATGCACCTAATGCATAAGTCAGACGTTCTAAAAAAATTGCTAACAGTGTTTTGGAGAACAGCACACAAACCACAGAATCTGAATAATCTGAAAAGCCATTTCAAAGATCTGACACCGCAAAGTTAGACAGTTTTGGACATATTTGTAGGGTCCTAACTAACCTGGACAAAATTGTGCAAGAATAGACAGTTTCTCAAAATACTGTGGTTAGTAAAATTGGTAAAGTTAAGTAAATATCTTGATAACATAAGCAATAAATTTGACATTAGTCTGGTTGAGTGTGATGAAATTCCATATCATCTTCCTAACTTCACCCATCTCTGTCTGGAGTGTTATCTCTCTGCACCTTTACAACCTGCAAACATGAAAACATGGTGATGAAATTCTAGGTTTTGTAACAGCACAAATAAAGCTTAAGCACAGCACAAAGCAAAATAACACATTCTCCGATGCTTTCTAGGATGAGAGAAATTGTAAGTTGAAACAAGTTATTTGACTAAGAAAGCAATTTAATTGGTTCTGTACCTGGTCTGTGTCATTGGAACGGTTTTTATTTTACTACCAGACAACAGTTTGAAACATCATAACAATGTTTAAAGCCTTTGAAGAATGATAAAATGTAATTTTGACTTTTTAACTTTAGTATGAAATTGGTGAGATATGATCATAATAAGAAGTTGTAACTGTTTTTACGTCTTTACACCAAGATGACATACATATAAACCCTTATCAAGCAAGAGCTATACCTGTTGAAGGATTTCTTTATCTTCTCTCTACGAACTCTCGGCAGTAGGATAACACTATCTATTTGTTTCAGCCTGAAATGAAGCCAAAAGTTGATCTGCATCCTGTGAGCATCAAGTCAGAGTTAAAGCAGCAAAAAAAGAAAAGCAAATAGTAAGCTTCCCTTTCGCAAAAACAATATCACATATATCTGTTACTGTGATACGTTTTTACCAACAAGAACATTGAAACTGTCGCTGACACAACAAAATGCTTCAGAATTTAATGAGGTTATTGAAGTGCAAAATCCGACTTAAGTTAACCATGCGATGTGAAACAAAGAGATCGATTTGACATAAAAAAATTAATAAACCACGCCACCAACAGAGCTCCGTGTTTCCTAATACAGGTAACCATTGTCCTATCGATTGTAGGTCAGTACTGACCTGGAGTGATGTCCTACCCCAAGAGCAGGATAGTCATACATGTTACCCTCAGGCACATTGGCATCTCGAGGGTGACCCTGTGTTGGTTCCTTGCAATGCTGACCTTGTCGGCCATTGCTGTTCCTCATGCTATCATCATCGTCGTCTCCATAAAGTTCATAGCTCGGGTTGATGTGATAGTCGGGCATTGGTTCTATTGGTCCTGGGCTAAAACAAAGTAGGGAATTTGTACGTATTAGCTATTAGACTGCTTTTGGAGCATTGACGATGAGAAACAGAAACAATGCGTTGACATGCACCTACCATGTGCATCACAGATCGCAGATGCAAGGGATGATCATGATTTGAAACATTACCACTTGCAGATAACACTGTCTTGTATAGCATTTCATGAAAGCAAAGCAAATCAGCAATGCTTTTCTCAATATGAACGCACCTACGACTTTTTATCATCATGATTCTTCACACAGTTCTAGAAATGGGAATTGGACAACAAAGAACAAACAACAAAACATAAAAAGGCCAGTAGGGGGCCCAACAAGGCTATTATGGTGCACAACAATGCTATTATGGTGTAAAACAAATGAATGCTATTGTGATTCACAATAAGACTATTATGGTACACAACGTAGGTCAAATCCCCCAGAAACCAAGCAAGTGCTGCCATCTACAATTTCACTAACATCCATGACAGCACTTGAAAAATATCATAGCAAACAAAGAAAACCAAAACTGTCACACTAGTTGGACTTATCCCAAAACTGTCACACTAGTTGGACTTATCCCAAAATCCACTAAGTTGCACTTCCCTGAATAGAAGCAGACACCAAATTTCATGAAGATCAATCTAGGATCTTGGTAGATATGTCACAGGCAAAAAAAATGCCACTACAAGGTAGCACAGCAAAAGAAAATGTTTGAAAATCATGCATTTCCCAGAAGAAACTCATAATTATGTCAATTGTTATAGAGTAGTTTAGCAAATAGAGAGATGGATGCTTATATACAGACTTACAAACAATAAATATTACCATTAGGTGGTGCAGAAATTTGTTAAGGGGCTTTGAAGAAGATGATAAATGCAAAAAATTGCCCACATAATGTTAATATATGTGCACACATAATAAAAACTAGAATTGATGTACGTATTAAGCTATTCTAAGCCAGAATAAGTGCCATTGTATTTATGAAGAGGTTGGTTTTACAGGCAGATTATACAAAAATAAAATATATCCAAAACCAGTTCTGTACAAAAATATCATACTTGAACGAGTTACATAAGGAATCACAAAATCAGAGGATGGGCTTTGAGCAGAGGGTGAACCTTCAGCTGTGAGTGTTTACCCAATACCAAAACAATTTGCTCAGACAACGTGAATGCCTTCCATAATTTTCCAGTACACACAAGCGCGATCATTAATATTAAAATGAGCATGAACCAAAAAAGTCATTTCACATCACTGTGTTTTTCCCACATGACCATGGCAAAGTTTGGTTCATTTTGGGAGATGAAGTTTTCATGAGGCAGCAGGGTGTCAAGTAACATAAGACCTTGAAGAAATAGGACAAATTTTCAGTAAAAACAGGAAAAAATAGTAGAAAGTATGACAAAATAGGAAAAAATAAGGGTATCTTTACAAAACACAAAAAACACAACACAACAGTTACTATATTCTATATTTATCAGTCCATATACGGAACACGTACAAAAGACAGATGTTCTCAGCGAAACTAGGCACAGTTTATGCTTTTTTGAGTTTCTTTGCAGAGACTGGATCACTGGACATAGCTGTTTAAAGCTGGTGCTTATGTGTTACGCTTTCAAGATGCTTTCAATTTCAACGGATTTCGACAATGCGTTAACTCAGTTCAAGGATGCAATGGTCACTGACTGCTTCGAGACAGCTGATGACCTAAACAATGTTTCA
Organism: Phoronis australis; assembly: GCA_002633005.1. NCBI lineage: Eukaryota > Metazoa > Phoronida > Phoronidae > Phoronis > Phoronis australis. Next base: position 60,912 of record NMRA01000737.1, on the reverse strand, counting down.
AGGATGCAATGGTCACTGACTGCTTGGAGACAGCTGATGACCTAAACAATGTTTCAAGGATGCAATGGTCACTGACTGCTTGGAGACAGCTGATGACCTAAACAATGTTTCAAGGATACAATGGTCACTGACTGCTTGGACACAGATGATGACCTAAACAATGTTTCAAGGATGCAATGGTCACTGTCTGCTTGGAGACAGCTGATGACCGAAACAATGTTTCAAGGATGCAATGGTCACTGTCTGCTTGGAGACAGCTGATGACCTAAACAATGTTTCAAGGAGTTTTGCATTAGCCTACGACATGAGCTCAACTGTAGCTTTCAACTCTCCAAAGACATTTTGTTCTTTTAAACGAAATCGTCTTGTGACTCAAAAAGTGTTTTTTTCGCATGTTTCAACTGTTCCTGCTCTTTCTCCTGTTCCACTTTTGTGCCTAATTGTTCCTGTTCTTGTCTCTCTCCTCCTAGTTCTGCCCGATTATTTGACTTGTGCAGATTTGTAGGCCAATCTGAGTGCCTTCGTCAATGGAATAGTCTAGGCTTGCCATCCACAAGATCATAAAACCGAATAGTTTCCTTCAGAGTAGAGACGTCTACCATGGTTGCTTCACCGATACCAATCTTTAGGGGGGTATAGTCGGAAAGGTAATTGCTCTTGTACCTCCAATTTTCAAGAATGCACTAACACAACTAGATCTCCCAGTTGTAATGTGTTTGAAGCTCAACCAAATCAGTTCAGCTAACTCAGCAGAATCTATTAATTTAAGCTCAACGGAGTTAAGTGTAAGCTATGAGAAACAACCATTTATTATTGGCCTTTTATTTGGACTCACCATGAATGAGTGAAAAATAGGAAGGATAGGAAAAATTGGAAACTTGACACCCTGTGAGATAGCTGTTCACAGACAAACCGCATTTAAAGAAGAATCGATCGTACAAATTAGGGGGTTAAAAGAGAAAACTTGGAAACTTTGGGAGTGACAGTTCAATCGAACATGGTAGATATTACACAAAAGCTGGCAATGACTATGCTCTTCTATTCGTCGACAAATTTCAAGTCGGCCCCTGGGGTGTCACTGGCTTAATGATGCACAGAGGTCTACCTACACAAGTAAAGGCGCATACTACTCACAAGTCATTGGTTGATTCCCTTTTCTTGCGTCGCGAGCCTCCAAAGTACTTGGTATACTTAGAGAACGTGTTCTTGAACTTGGGCATCACAAAGCGAGAGTTCAACTGACCAGTGAAGACGGAGCCATGAGACTCCTCTTCGCTTAATTTGCTCGTTGATGGTTCGGATGTGACCTTCTTGTTCAACTCAGACGATGATTCGCTGAGAGCCTTGTGGGCGCATCTAAAACAATCAAAGGTATGAATTTTGTGTATTTCCAGATTTCATGAGGCGTCATTCTGACAAAAAAAACAACATTCCAATCATAAATTCTAACAATTAAATAGGCCAATGTTTATACATCACATTCATTGACAAATAAGCACCTATGAAAATTATTACCGGCCTATGCGACAAACCGCATTTTCGACCAACACTGACTATTCCAAACACACAATTTCTTAAAAATTTCAAGAACCAAAATGGCCCCATGGCAATGTGAACCTGAAAAATATCTTGAAATTGATAATGTGATGAAAATACATTCTATTTAAGTCCAAATCACATCGCAGTAATCGTTCTACTTGTGGTCAGTAGATATTCCTGGTCATTTTGTATAGCCATTACCATTAACTTTTGCAGCACACAATATCTGCAGTAGCAAGGGTCAAAATTCATTATTACTCCACCTGGTACAAAACTGATGGTAACATACAAGAAAAATCATAGACTGAGATTGTTACATTAAAATTCTACATTTTTCCAATGAATTTCAAAAAGCTTCCTGTATTGTTGAAAACGCCCAAAATTTCATTGCATGTTTGTTACTAGGTGGATAGTACAAAATATACCGGGCGAATAATGACGTCACCATTTCTTCCTCCTTATTATTGTTGAAAATTTCGATAATGAAAATAAAATTTCACAATTATGTCATACAGCCCCCTCAAGTGAAACAACATACTTATGACAGACATAATCCTTTATTCCTTGACTTAAGCTTCAGTTGATTTTACCATTTTAGTAGCACCTTAAAATTCACTCAACGTATAATTTTAACAAGAGCAAAGAGGAGCAGTGAAATGCTCCCAAGAATGCATTGCAAATGGTCATAAAAATGGCCACTAGATGGCGCAAAAACATACAATCCATTCAAAAACAAGAACATGCCATATTTCATAAAAATCTGTGAAGGAACTTCAGAGAAACAAAGAAAAACAGAATAAAATGAAATTAGCACTAGTGGGCACAGAGTCCGTTGGATCTGCCTGAAAGTCATCGTCGTCTGTTGTCAACTTCATATAAATACACTTACTAAATTTAGTAAAGATCCTGCAGTGGGTTTAGGAGATACAAGTATGGGCGCAAAACAAAACTACCACTAGGAGGCGCCACTGTCATCAAAGGTCATCTTCACACTGAGAACATATATGCCAATTTTCAAATGATTTGGTTGATACAGGGGTGGACTACAAAAAAAAGATTTGAAAACAGCAAAAAATGCCCAATAGGTGGTGCAAAATACCTCATTCCATCCAAAAACAGGAAGATAGCGTTATCACACCAATAGATGCCTATATTTAAAATTTTATGAAAATCTGTTGAGGACCTTCGAAGATTAAACATAAAAAAAATAAAATTGCAACTAGGGGGCACAGCAGTAGTCAGATCTGTCCAAAAGTCGTCGTCATCTGTAGTCAACATCATATAAATACACTTACTAAATTTCGTAAAGATCCTGCGAACGGTTTAGGAGATACAGCCATAGGCGCCTAAAAAACAAAACTGCCACTAGGAGGTGCCACAGTAGTCGAAATCGTCGGAAAATCATCGTCAACCGTTCTCTGCATAGTAACCACATACATGCCAATTTTCACAATCATTCTTTGAGCGGTTTGGTTGATAAAGGGGTGGACGCAAAACAGTAAAAATGGCAACTAGGTGGCGCAAACTACGTCGAATCCATCCGAAAACGGGAGGATAGTGTCATCTCACTAATAGATGCCTATATACCGAATTTCATGAAAATCTGTTCAGGACTTTTGAAGATACAAAGGTAAGCGTAAATAACTAAAATTGCCACTAGGGGGCACACCGGTAGTCGGATCCGTCCGAAAGTTCGCTCATGCCGTCCCATTTATGAATAATGGAACATTATGTGCCAAATTTCATGAACGTAAGTCAAAGGGTTTTGGAAATAGAGCAGCGGACGCCGGACGCCAGACGGACGCCAGACGGACGCCACCCGGACGGACGGAGATGACGGCATAATGCGCCCACACATCAATGTGTGGGCGCATAAAAATGGGAAGGGTATGTATCAAACAAGCTTCCTGTCTCAAAGACTTACATTTCATAGAATATTTGCAGGTGGGAAAATTTATGTTTCACCTTTGACCTTTGACTAAGCTTTCTTATTACATCTTCACATTAACCTTCATGGGAAGAATAAAAGCCGTCAAACATGAAGTGTGTCATACTCTATTCAAAATTCCTGGTTTATGTTATCCTCTCTTACCTTCTGCGGCACAGGAAAATGGTAACAGCAGCAATGGCCACCAGGAGGATAAATGCGAGGACACCAACACCAGCACCAACACCAGTTAACATAGCGGAGATGGTGGCGTCCACGGCCTGACGGTCAAACACGCAATCGTAGTATGCCACGTGATTAACACATAAGTGGTAGTTCGGACAAGGGTTGGACGTGCACTCGTTGACCTCAATTTCACAATGTTTACCTGGAGTGATAAAACTAAGCACTCATCATTCATTACTGGTATTATGTTGTACATTCTTTTCAAATCTTACAGCAATACATAACTATAGCATAATTAAGCTCTCGTCAGTCATATGGTTCAAAGTTTGCATCAATTACGTCTAATTCCTGACAACAAAACCCTTACTAGTCTGCGGCCATCAGAGTTTTTACTTTCTTGTAATCCTCAGTCTATTCAGCATCACTGGCTGTACTGCCATGACTTCTTTAAAGATACTTTTGAAGCTTCTATGAGATAAAAACCTCCATCAAAGCCAAATAAATAATGAACCAGACAAGTCATGTAAATCTTATTCTCAAATGTAACAAAACGAATTTTCAGTAACATAACGAGATCACTATTTCAAATCCTTGGGGTGCATCTAAAAATGGCTGCCACAGCTGAATGATGGCAAACTTCACCTTCTATGAAGTAAGAAAAAATTCACAACAAAATTGCAAATTAATAAAGTAATTACAGAGTTGTTAATTACTATTAATCTTCTTTCAGTGTTATCTTTTCATTGATATCCAGAATAAACAAAAATAATAACTCGACAAAATTCCGTGTCGTCATCACAGTTACTTTGAAAGTGAATTGCGTTTGTACTCAACCATCAGGTCAGGGAGTTCTGCCTGTTATACATTTGTTTTCAACATCATTTTCTGAGACCAGTATTGGTGCACAGTGTACGCCTATGTAATCCAGTTTCAGTTAAAGCAAAAGGCAGAGCACCTTCATCATTCCAGGTAACACATCAATACAGGGTATAAGAAAAATCCATGTCTGGAACAACATATAACCCCAGTCATAGACAGCCCCACCCACCTGTGTAACCTAATTCACACTTGCAGGAATACCCCATATTATGGAAGCCATATGCACGATCTTTGGTTGTACAGAAAGGATCCCCAGTGCTTGGAGGGCAGTAGCCTTTCACACAGGTGGCGTAGTGCTCTGTGCAGTTTCCAAAGTCACAGTTGGAGCAGTTGCTGCGAACACAGTCAGTGCAGTTGCCAGGGTAACAGTCGCCACACGTTCCCAGTGTACAGTTGTGGCATCCAAGAACAGTGCATTGGCTGGGACAACTGGCGTTCAAGCTGGCGTTGAAACACGGCACACATTCTGGTAACACCGTGCAGTTAGCATGACAATTCCCTGGACTACATCCAGTACAGTTACCAAAGTCACAGTTGGCAGAACAGTTACCCCTTACACAGGAGGCTGAGCAGTTGCCAGGGTTGCATGAAAGACTGCAATTGCCTTGGACACAGGGAGGCTTGACTATTGGTGGACCACTACAGTTGCCATGGACACAAGGGTTGTCACGAACATAGACATTCAAGTAAATACCTGAAAAAGGGTAGAAAACTAGAGTTCAATAACCATTTTTAATTATGCGTGGCCGCGTTACGCCGTCATATCTATCATCTGCTACTTATTTTCAAAAACCCATCAATGGATATTCGTGAAACTTTTCAGACAAGTTCTTTAAGTTTATGGATGTTCATGAAATTTGGCATATACACTGCAATAGCTCGAAAAGCATAACATTTGTGACGTAGTCGTAGGCGCATTTAAATGGTTTTCACTTTTCTTGTTTCATTTACAATCGCCTATGAATGAACCTTGAAGTTCAGTTGCTTCAAATAGTTGACAAATTTTGTCCAAATTTGTTTGGCTGTGATGAAAAACCTGAACAAGTAAGTCAAAAGCCATTTTTGCTTCAACAACCATTTCCGATGACATGGTGCTCGCGTAGCTAGGAACAGTAGGAACAGCAAAGGGTGGTCAGACCCCCATCAAAGTGGAACTAGAGGACAGCAAAGGGTGACCACACTACCCGCGAAGCAGATTTATATATCAGATGTAGTGCCATTCCTCAACATCACCTCGACATCCTGGCAATATCCTTGAAACAAACATGCACGAACACACAATTATTACAATGTAGGTTTCTCGACTCAAAAAATGCCCATTTCAGCGTCCAATCATGGTTTACTGATCAAAAGATGAATCTTCTGTCAAAAGAACAAATGATGCAGTATTGCACATTGCGCTAGTGCCCGCACTCACCTCCTGAGAAGACACCATCCTGGTCTTTTGCCATCAAACCCATGGTAAGGTTACCATAGTAACCCTTCGGGAAGTTGACCTTGACCTCGATGGCGTACCATGTGGTCACGTACGACATGGTGAACGGGACCACGATATGTTTTTTGATGCTCTCGAAGTCTTTCACTTCTTTAGTCTCCAGTTTGAACTGTGTCTCGTTGAGGCCAGTCTCATCTATTGTGATAGTGAATGTGTTGAGAGCGTCAACATCGTAGACTAGCACCGTGCCAAAGGTGACGGACGTCACCACATTCTCCACAACGACCTGGATGAGGAGAGCAACTTATCAAATTTAGAAAGAGAACCAGTTTTCTTCTAGGAATAACACGAATTAAACTGGTTCTCAAAATGGGGAACTTAATGACTAACTCCTAGTAGATAACCATCTAATCCTTGAGGCACTACAGACCATTAATTGAGGTCATGTGACTTGAACTCTTAGTAGCATGCTGGGCCCAGAATATTGAACTATGGTGTATGGTGATGTTTATACAACAACAGAGAATGGATTCATCAGTAGTGACAAGTAACGATAATTCACAAAATATTCAAGATGTCACAGGAATGTCTCAATTGTCATAGCGTTATAGGTGGTTTTTGCACTTTAAAAGTCATAGTAACATTGCTTTTGTCACATATGCCAAACAATATTTGGTGGTAACGATGAATTTAACAGTTTGCGAAAAAGGAAAGACCACTTGATGCAGCACAAAATAAACTTAGCAAAACACTAACTGTCATCTTTCATCACCGTGACGATTCTCTAAACAGTGAGGCTGATAGGGAAGCAGACGACAAAGATGAGAATTACAAAAATATGAGACTCAACGTCCATCAAATCCATCTGAAACAGGATAGGTGCTGCCATCTACGCGATAATAACTTATTTCATGAAAATCCATACGGAACTTTGTAGATAACAACAAGGCTAATGGCAAAAACTGTCACCAGCGAGGAACACAGCAGTCGGAGCTGTGTGTTTGAAGGACGGCGTATTTGCATGCTCCTAACTGTGCTAATGAATAGCAGTGGCTAAACAGCAATGCTATTTGAACATCATGTATTCTAAGCAAAGTGCACTTTCTTGTACTCTTAGACAACTTGTCAAATGTGAAAACAAAAAAATCTGCAAATAGGTGAACTCTGCACTGAACGATGTACCTTGGGGGCTCACATAGCCTACATCATTCACTGTCATTCCTGAACACCACATCATGATACTGTACTTACTGGACACGGTTGAGTGATTTATAGCGGATCATTTTCGAAACAAATCTTGTTCTTAAAAACATTTGTCAGTTTCCAATGTAATGTGCTTCATATTCACATGGTTGGTTTATGTTGTGTGTCTAATTAATTTGACCAAGCAATCACAGACATAAGGAATTAGTGTTCCCCTTTAAGAATTCCCGCAATATTTCCAATGTTGATTCAGATCACAGCATTGTACTTGGAGAATTTCCATGTCAACACACTGCCTGCTATTGACTCACGTCGTATTTAGCACCTTTCCGGCCTTCGGTGGTATAATTGAAGTGTTTGGTAAAGTCATGCGGTGCAAAATAGAGGATTGGTTCATCATTGTCGTTGACCAGGTGCATGGATATGTTTGTACGGACCACGTTGGGTGTAATGTCTACAAACACAAAGCAAAGCATAGTCAAACAATACACTTTTATCAACAGTCACATATAAATGATCATGGGCTTGTGGCCTCATAAAATGTACACATTGACATTGAATATAATGCAATTATTTTGCCATCATGATGTTCACCATTTTGAGCTTTACATATGTTCTGCTTTATTTTACCATTCTTTTCAATGTTACATTGGTTCTTTGTTGACTAATGCCGTAACTGCTGATTCAGTAACATGCTGTCTCTATGGCTGGTTCTCTGTTGACTAATGCCGTAACTGCCGATTCAGTAACAAGCTGTCTCTATGGCTGGTTCTCTGTTGACTGATGCTGTAACTGCTGATTCTGTAACTTTTACTCAATTGAAACTTGAACTTGACTCAACTGACTCAGCTTCAAACTTCAACTCATAACTGACTTTCAACTAACTTTTAATTCACTCAACTGCCTCAGTTTCAACTTTTACTGACTATCACTAACTGTCCATGAGTATTTCATAGCCTCTTACAATGTTCTGAAACTTTTCACCAAAGTATTTTCTATATTAATCAGTAAACATACTGGAATCTTTTAGAATATTCCCTACTATTACATCATTACTGGCCTGATCTCATCAGCCATGCCAATCAAGTGCTTTATGTGAGTAAACAAACAGAGCAGTAAAATAAAACTTATTAAACCAAGACCAGTGCCATTTTACTTCTGTTCATGTTCAAACGCCATTTTTGAATCCGCAAGTTTCGCGTAGCTAACCCTAATAAATTTTGCAGCATTTTAAGAATCGCTGGTGGTTTCAATACTCTTATAGGTAACGGCAACAGAAACGTGTCACGGTAAGAGATATGGTGTAATCGACATTATGATCATGGTAAATGGCTCCATTCAATTGTCACTTTCACTAGCTGAACAGTGCAAAAACAGTTTTAGTGGTGTTTTTTGTGCAATATCCTTCAAAACTCAATTTCTTCATTGCGAAGTAGCTTACCATCTGGCAAGTTGATCTCAGTCAGTGTTACATTGATTATGTCATTGGAAGCAAAGTCCTTGTACGGAGTGTAGTGAATAGTGCAGCAGCCTGACACTGAAGCCTTGCCATGGGGTGGCTGGTTGGTGATGTTGACCTGGATACGGTCCCCTTCTATGTCATCATGTTCAAGTGTGAACGTGGCAGGGAAGTCTTCATATACTTTGAATGGGTTCTGCATGAGTACACACAAGAGAGAACGATACAGGGTGATTCTCCCAAAAAAGACCCAAACTTTTGCTAACATTTTGTCCCAATAGAGGCAGGAACTTCAAATTATGGAGACTGCAAATTTTATTTTTTGAGGTCATGCTGACGATGAATGTTTTTAATGCTAGCGTAGTTGTTGTCACCCTAATGGTTGTCCCGACTGTTGTTGCATTTTCTGTAATGAAACACGAGAAGGCATGGAATGTCTGTGTAAAGATAGGTTAGTTGATCTGTCAACTGAGACAAGTATTCAGCTATAACTTTAAGCACTTTCACTCTAGGTATTGCAAATGTCTCCCATCAGCCAGTAAGCACAACTTGATGCACTTTTTCAAATTGAAGAACAGGCGCTGCTATATCAAATACATCTGCCAAGTTGACACGCTGCCAAAAACGGCCGACTTGAGACGCTGAACAATCTTTCCATAACTTGTGCTATATCATTTTGTTATCAACGGAATAGTGCGGGTGTATGCAAATAGAAAAAATTATCAGCAGAATTTTGGGGCTTTTTCCATGAAAATCACCTTCAATCTATATCAAAATGTGTGTGTTCAATATTTATTATTTAAAGTGTATAAAAGAGTGAAAAATATGGGGAATTCAGTAAAAATTCTACACTTTGAGACAATGTACCAACATTACTAAGCTCAATGCTGAGACGGCATCAAACTTCAAAAATATGCATCACTGGTTCCGTATCCAAAATTCAAGAATCACAATTGCAAAATAATGTAATGCATGAAAATTTTCAGTTAACGACAATGGAATGTTAATTCTATTGCTCTCTAGGTCAGATTGTGCATGAAATTTTAGAAATATGGCAAATTATCAATCGCTTACAAGTAAATGTTACTATTGAGGAGATGACTGTATAAATGACCCCACAAATATCCATTCAAAATGCTCTCACTTGCAATGTTCGATTCATTCCACAGGTGGCAGTGATGCACAATCAGCTGAGTTAATCATGGGTAAAAGGATGCTTTAAGGAAGTCAGCATCATTACAACACTTTCTAGTAAAATGTTGTTGAAAATGTCCAACTATCAAAATATGAAACATTTAATACGATGTAATTAATAAAAGCCATTTTCTCTACCTGAACATTGGTCAAGTACGGTTTAGCATTGAATGGTTCACGCTTCACACTTGCTTGAGTTAGTTGAGTTGGGTCAAGGCCTTTAACTGAAACACTTCTCTTGCGACGAGTTGAAGATGATGAACTGCTGTTTATCTGTGTCCAAGTTGAACAAATCTATAACAGAAAAATGTGACCTCAGATACTAGAAATTTAGGAGTGTGAGTACACACTATGAGATTTTCAGCCAAAAGGTGGCATTTGGTTTGTAAAATATGGACAGTGACCATTGTGTAGAGCAAACGAGTCTGACAACACAACAGACGAATGTATTGAGCAATAATGACCTTGACCTTGACCTTTGCACGGAAAGCTGAAATTGATGGACACACTTGGCCAAAAGTGATCTAACTGAGGAAGTCCATGTTACCGTCAAGAATAAATAGCATAACCTGGAATTGTCATGACTTGAAAAGGACCTCAGGGGTCTCAAGCTCCACTGGCTTATCTACACTAATTTGAAAACTTAAGACTTTGTCCAGTCACACATTGTGGGTCCTAGAAGAAATAATGATACATAGAGCTGATGCCGCAAGCAGGACTACTCTCATTTATCACATGGGTGCAGACTCACAGGAGAAATTACGATTGAATTACTCTCTTCTATACCATATGGCTGTCAACTTGTTTCGAGTGACTTAAGTCTCAATTCAGTGAGCACAAGGACGATCCGCGATTTTTAGAGCTGTGTTCACTATGACCAATGTTAAAAATGGAGAGCAAATATGTACCGCCTAAAGTTTTAGCCCATCTTTTATTTTGAAATGGTATATTCAATACTTCAGTAGTAAGCAAAAAAAGACCATGGCCATTATCCCTTGTTGTAGCATAATGACCAACTACTCAATATATTGCGTGAGTATAGGATCTTGCTGTAGCATAATGACCAACTACTCACTATATTGCATGAGTATGGCATCTTGCTGTAGCGTAATGACCAACTACTCACTATATTGCATGAGTATAGCATCTTGCTGTAGCGTAATGACCAACTACTCACTATATTGCATGAGTATAGGATCATGCTGTAGCGTAATGACCAACTACTCACTATATTGCATGAGTATAGCATCTTGCTGTAGTGTAATGACCAACTACTCACTATATTGCATGAGTATAGGATCTTGCAGATTTTACACTAACTTAAATTTGCAGTTTTACTGCTTAGCTATTGCGTTTACTTATATTGGCAAAATAACATGAAAATAGTTTCAGTTTTGTACTGTTAACTGTAAGTCAATTTTGACATCTTTCTTTGTTTACAGTGAAACCACTTTACTGGGTACTAGGAATCTTTTGTGATGATTCTGACCTGGAGTGAATTTGAAAGATTTCCTCCAAAACTTCATTGATATTAGAAGAAAAGAAAGCTGATGTTCAGGTTTTTATGAGGATTTTAATTCTTACACTTTTACACATCACTGGTAAGGGCAAAAATGTAAACGCACAAGGCATATTTCTTCAGGCAGCTCTTATCATCAAACTATCGGCTTCATGAGCAGAAAATGTAATCAGCTGAATAGATCTGTTGTTTGCTGTTGGACCCAGACCGTCGGCTCTCACAACGGTTCAACGTTACGATACACAGCTGGACATAACTGCTTGACAGCAATTTCAGTACCTTAAACTAATATTTCATACAGTTTCGATACTTGGCTTCAAAGCCACCTCTTATTGTCACTAGTTAAACCTGAAAACAAATAGTTATTCAATCAAAATATCTTGAAGGCGAATTCTGTCTTATCTTAACAACAGCAACGCTGGGGTGTTGACAAGCACCCACCGTGCATCACAAAGTGACGCTGTCATGTTACTAAGGGCCACTAAGAGGGCTTGCAGTCACTACTAAAATCAGCTAGAAAATCAAATGGTGCCATCGCAATGTTAATTATTATAATTACACTTTTGAGTCAAAATTCATTGAAATCTGTCAATTAGCCTCTAGATATCATCCGGAAACACTCTTCCTCCAAACAAAACTTGAAAAGCCCCTAGTCGACAACAAAATGGTGCCGGCACATGGTCTTCATATTCCATTATGGAAAAACATTGAAACTTTAATTTTTACAACAATTTATTGCATTAATTTTCCACTTGCCATGTACTAATAGTTTTAATTTGCCTCATTAATTAATTGCCTTATTTTCTAGAAAAATGGACATTGCTATTTCAATAATTTTTAGATTAGAAATTTCATCAATTCCTTTTCAAAAATGCACTCATCCATATACCATTACATACCCTATCTGAAACTGTTTTCTTCTGCCAGTCAACTTGCTTCACGTAATTCCTGCTGCAAGAGTTGCAAGACTCACACAACTCCTTGAACATTCCAGCAACTGAAGGTAAAAACAAAAAATCAGTCAAAGCTTTGTCACGTTAATGCTATGCTTTTGGTGGAAGAGATTTGAAATACGAGAAAAAATGACTTGTCTGAATGGCAATGTTAATACTTGGATCACCTGGGACATTTCAATTATGCAGCAAACACTAAGAATAGTACCTTGGAACACTAGTTATGCAGCAAACACTAAGAATAGTACCTTTGAAACACTAGTTATGCAGCAAACACTGAAAATGGTACCTTGGAACACTAGTTATGAAATATTGCAACAAACATTGAGAATTATATAGTACCTTTGGAACACTAGTTAAGCAGCAAACACTGAATATGGTACCTTGGAACACTAGTTATGCAGTAAACACTGAGAATAGTACCTTTGGAGCACTAGTTATGCAGAAACGCTATTAATTTGGAATACTTGTCTAGTTATGCAGCAAACATTAAGAATAGTACCTTGAAACACTAGTTATACAGCAAACACTGAGAATAGAACCTTGGAACACTAGTTATGCAGTAAACACTAAGAATGGTACTATGAATAGTACCTTGGAACACTAGTTATGCAGCAAACACTGAGAATAGTACCTGGATCATAATAAAGGATGGCTGGTATCTCATCGTGAGCCAAGGTGGAGTTGTCGAAGGGCATCGTAAGCTCCATAAAGTCCATTGTAGTCAGGGATGTTCCAGCAATGTAGATAGACTTTACAACGGTATTCAATCTGAAATAAACAACAAATGAGGAATTTAAAAGAACTAAATATGACAAAATTTAAATCAACTTGCAACTCAATTTGAAAACAGGGCTACTCATTTCACTTAAGGTCATAGGACGGCACCAACAAATTGGTGTGTTTAACACAATATCCACAAAACAATACACGTTAACTTGGTAAAAGTAATAATCAAAACAGAAAACATGCAGAATGTGATTTTTTTTATTTTATACAATCCTGCCATTAATTTGGTCATGTCACCATGTCTTTTAGCAAAACTTAGGAAAAAAGGTTTAAGGTACAATAATGGCTAAACAATGGTATTGATAACATGGATATTAATGTCCATCAACGAAGTCCGAAAGATGCTGCAGCTACAGTTTTCTACAATATCATTTTCATTTCCATTTACACATCATTTGAGTTTTTCCATATAAACCATGAAAGTCCTATTTTTAATGGCCCATAGTGCAAAAATGAAACACTTTGAAAGAAAATATTCTTAGAAATTTTGAAATTTACACATGAATCCAATCAGCCGTTCCCGATGATGTCCCATACTTACACAAATCAAACATTATTTTCACATCCACAAACTTCAACAGTGAGAGCAATGAGACTTACATGTAACTAACTGTGGGCAAGTCTCACATCAACTTGGGCTATTTTTAGTTGTATCTTTGAAGGTCAAGAGGTCAAGTTTCTGGTCACTTATTATAAGCAGTAAGTTAACTTTGACACACTTGGACAGAGAAGTCTGCCAAACTATGACGAACTTCTTACTAGATTTATTTCATTGGCAGTTTTGACAATTTTTCTCGAAATATAGTCACAGTTTAATAAATATTCATTGTATTACAATTATTGCACAAGGCCACTAGTTGTTTATTTGTGAATAAGCTGTCACAAATTCAACAGTAGTGTTTAGAGCAACACCTATAGAAACAGCAACACTAAAACAGAATTTAGAAAATCATAGCTATTTAGTCAAATGAATGCTTTTGTGTGGCAAGATTTTATCGCATTTCCACATCAGAATTACACCAACAACTACTGCTTGTAAGAATATTTTTAAAAATAACATCAGAAAGTCTGTTGATTTAAACAAAAAAACAGAAAGACAATCTGAACAGATTATATTAAAATGAACGTTTGTTTGGAGCTACCTGTTTCACTTTTAAGTTTCCTTGACAACATATAGTCAGTATTACCATAAAAATTAAAAAAAATGACTTGCCTCGCCACAGAGCACCAAAGTCGATTTTCCAAAATATTGTTAGTGATCATTCACCAACACAAATATTTGGTCTGTTGTTGAAGAGTGCAGGCATATATACCGGTTTGGTTATTTTAAAGGGAAAGCAAACAAAAGTGTTAGATGTTACCTTTAGTAACAAGACCAACGCTTTACACACATCCACACAGCACTGCAAACAGAACACCTCAAGGGCTGTTTCTTAGTAACATAAAACTGGCCGCTAGATGGCACCAAATAGAGTGAACTCGTCCAAAAATAGGCAGGGGTCATCATTTTCCTACAAAAACTTGTTTGCCTAATTTCAGGAAAATCTCTCAAGGAGCCCCGAAGACACAAAAGCTACGCAAAAAATGAATTTGCCACTTGGAAGAACAGTATGTGGTAGTTGGATGGCTCCAAAGGTCATCTATTATCGTGTTCACAGGAATCACTTGCTTAAAATTTCACAAGATAATGAGTGAGCAAAGGACCCATAATGCATAATCAGGGACCTATTTAACAATGCACGATCAGGGACCTATTTAACAATGCATGAGTAGGGGCCTATGTACTAATGCATGACTAGGAGAAACATGGATGTTTGACTGATCATGATTTACCAACCGTTACCATGACATCATATGAAGAGTACAATTATGATCAAAATTGTTTGTAATTTCTCATGCAAGATTTATTATCTATCATGATGATACATACACTGAAATGAGAAGTTTTCCATGATTGAGACTATAAAGGATGATGATCACCTATCAACAGCATGTTATTCACATCAACCAAAATTAGGTGACGTGTACAACGTTAAAACAAGTCACTTCCTAACTAAAACTACACTCGGACCGTACAACTGGTACAACTACACTCAGACCTTACAACTGGTACAACTACACTCAGACCTTACAACTGGTACAACTACACTCTTACCTTACAACTGGTACAACTACACTCAGACCTTACAACTGGTACAACTACACTCAGACCTTACAACTGGTACAACTACACTCATACCTTACAACTGGTACTCGCTGATCCTGACACAGCTCTGGGTTATCATCCGCCATTTGAGTACGACCCGTTACACGTGTGTGGCCATTTCTTTGACTTACCGGAACATAATCCTTCGTGACTGTGTACCGCGATTCTTCTTGTTACTCTCCATGTCATAAATATAACTGGGGGCGTCGGTGGCCGCTGAACCATATTCTGCAGCAAGGTCATCTTTTGATAACTCACCATACAGCAAACCACCACTCCCTGCAGATGGAATTAAGGAAAAACAAGTATAGTGGAGGACAAACTTGAAATTCACAAAAACACCAAATAAAGATGAAAATAATAATTTCAATTATTAGGGACCCCTAGAAATACTAGCAATAAATGCTAATCTTCCAAGAAACTAGAAAGAATATTATCAAATTTTCTTTTTACATGTCACATCATAGCCAGGCTAAATTATGATGGCATTTTGATATCCTGAAATCGGAAGTGTTAGGTACCACTTATCAAAAGTTCACTTGTACTAACTATACTTTGACTTGATGTGCACAACATTTCATGCGGTAGACTCATTCCGTTATGTAGCCAGTGTACGCCTAAGATGTTGATTGTACAAAGGATTGTAAAAAAATTAATATCAATAATTAACAGCATGACCGAAGGTCAACTGAAAATAAATCGTCAGTCAAGATAGGAATGAAAATTTTTTTAATGAACTAAGTTCAAATATTCGATGGAATAAATGCTCAAACCTTGAATTAGGCTTATACAATATGTGAAGCTGCGCCCATAAAAACAATGTGTTACACTCCTTATGTGTTATGCTTAGTGAGAAACACTCACCCTCATGAGTAAATCCAAGGAAAACAGAAAATTATAAATGTGCCAGAGTGAAGTTGGATTTATATTTTTTAACTTGATAAGTACAAAGAATGGACAAAAATAGATGAAAATGTTCAATTTAAGACATGAACAAGAAATTGTCGCGTGAGTGTAATATTAAGTGATGCACACAGGTGCATGTGCACACAGGTGCATGTGCACACAGGTGCATGTGCACACAGGTGCATGTGCACACAGGTGCATGTGCACACAGGTGCATGTGCACACAGGTGCATGTGCACACAGGTGCATGTGCACACAGGTGCATGTGCACACAGGTGCATATGCACACAGGTGCATGTGCTCAATATGCAAAACACTTGAGCAAGAAAACTTTTGAAAAATCCAGTGGAGCATTCATGGAATTCTTAGACTAAGGTACAAGCTAAATGTGCACAACTTCTCCTATTTTTCAAGGAGTTCAAGGAAAAAACCTTCAGGTGTGCATTGGACAAACACTGTGTGTAACCCCCTCCTCCATGATACCAATGAAAAAATTCGTTGGAAATGAGAAATTGACTCACCAGTGAATCCATCCTTTGGAAGAAACTATGTGACTGTATCTTATAAGCTAATTACCTGAAGCTGTTATCTGTCCACCAGCTATCTCGAACGTCTTCTTGGATGAACCAAGAGAAGCAGACTTGTCTGAGGCTCCTGAAAAGAACAACTATCTCTAATATCATTCTTGTCACATGCTTCAATTCTCCTCATAAAAGTTTTCCATGGAAACTTCAGAGATCAAATGGGTTAAAGATAAACAGAACCGGTAACCATTACCAAAATATTAATAATAAAACTGCATTTCCTCAGTATTTGCCAAAAAGTGAATGAAGTCACTTTTAGTTCATAAAATCATAGTAAGACTTGATTTGCATTCCCAGTGAGATTACCAAACCAACAACAACTCGAGAAACAATGTATATCATGCCAGTGAGTTGAGTTGCTCTACGACTTCTGTTGCCTGTGACTTCTGTTGCCTGTGACTTCTGTTGCCTGTGACTTCTGTTGCCAACTCATTTGACAGAAATTCAGGATTGAATGAATATCATGAATATCATGAGTATCATGAGATTTTTAAACCTCAGAGTATTTGGGCTCATAATTGAACATCAAAAAATAAACAACCACAAAAAGATCTGTGTGCTTATGAAACACAGGAGCACCATCAATGATGACACCAACCTAGTGCATCGCAATCAGCATGTCAAATACACGGGGTAAAAAATGACAAATGTCAAAACATCATTAGAATTAGGTTCACTTGAGAGTGCAGCAGTGATAGGGTTAGGTTCACTAGAGAGTGCAGCAGTGATAGGGTTCGTCCAAAAACTACACAGACAGGCACAGTCGTCAGTTTAATCACTAACACATTTTGCTAAATTTCATGGTCAAAGATTATTCCTAACAAAGAGACAGGTGGTATGTAAGACAAGAATAACCACAGGCAGGATACACCAATTGAAATGTACATCAAAATACAGCAAAACAGACAGATACCAGTCCATCCCCATAGCACAAAACTGTTTCATCAACTGAAAAATTACAAGATTCAAAGAAAAATAGTCAGAAGCAAAAAATAAAAGTGTTCCTAGGCGACACAATATTTTATTTGGATCCACCTGAAAATAGGCAAATGGCAACAGTCATTAACAGATATCACCATCTGGTGGCCGGGGATCGAATCTTTGTGCTTGAAATCAAACTCAAAATTACCTGTTGCATTTTCTGTGCAGTTTTCTGAAAACTCAAGGTGTCAGTTTGTGAAAACTCAAGGTAAGTGTCAGTGTGTGCTCCAGTACATTATGGTTGGTGCATATGATTGCCTAGCCCAAGTTTGCCCTTGATGACCACTATATTTGTGCTACAAAATACAGTAAAAGCTCAAGATTTCAAGTAAAATTTCACAAAGATTAGAAATCCACCATTCAGAGTACAAGGATTAGACCTGGTCCCTGGAGTCATGTTTGAAGCTCTAACATTAGAAACCCGCCATATTGAGTACAAAGATAAGACCCTCTGCCCGGTTAAAGAATGCACCAGGTTATGCCTTACGTTTCACACAAATCTCTTTCTTCTCAAGGTCAGTACGCAAATGGTTCTTTCCCTCCACTTCTAGTTTCACGGTCATACACGAGCCTGGCTCCAATTTCATCTTATTGGAGCCGAACTTATTCTTGGCCACAGCATCGGCGTCAGCGGGCGTTTTCTTCTTAAGGTCGGATAACTTCTGACCACAAGTTGCCTCTGAAAGGCAGCAGAGATGTTTCATTATTACAAAAAATTCAAGTAACTAAAAGGCTTTTGATTGGTCAATCATTTCGCACTGCCTCAATCCCTGTAAACTGTTTTGTCACTAAATAATGTTGCTATAATTATGTTACTCTTTACTACACAATTGATATCAGTTTTTCTAGTTATTATCGTTAGCATAATACAATTACACTTATTATCAGGGAATCCATCTGAGGGCTTTTAATTCCTACATCCTGGATTTGGGATTTGGCTCTCCTTTTTTATGGACGGAGTTAGTAGTGCACCATGCAGAGAACAATTGCATTATGGGCAAACAGTGCAAAATCACAGAAGACGTGAGGTTTTTTTTGACAAGAGACTTTTGAGCTCGAAAAATGGAAATTTAATGCCCAACAAATAACGATTTTGTCCATATTATATTTTATTGTGAGGCCTCGTTGAGACACCATCACAGCTCAATGTTTTTATAGTTAAATATTACGTCAAATGTGCAACACTGAAGGGGTGGCAGAATGAGAGGACATCAAGGAACACTTAGCGGCCTAACAACAGGTGGCGCCCTGACTTCTCCTTCTACAGCAAGCTTTTATGTTGACAACTGAGTTGGTAAACAGTGGAGCAGATTCACTAGAGTTCATTCAGTTTGAACAAACTATTCTAATGAACTATACATCGGCTGTGGGTAAAGGCTACAGCTATGAGATGGCAAGGCATCAGGGCCTGTTTTATCATTAGTCTGCTGTATAGCTAAGACAAATATAAAATCCAGTTTAAGTGGCTCACTAAAGGCTGTCATTAAGTCCAAATATGAAAAATTGTCAACTCATCACCAGCTTTGCCAACGGTTTGTTAAATAAAGAGTTGCAGCCTGGCGTTGGAAACAAATGCACTTGTGAACGTTTCAGTCAGGACTGAACGTACGCCTTTAACAAAACGCACCATGGGTGTCAGGAATCATTCCCCCAGTTCTCCTTAAGAGGATCAGGCACTACCCTTTGCACACAAAATATTCCTCAACTGTACTGAACCGTGAAAATAAAATTTAACTCAGACTCACTGCAACTAAATGCAGACACCAATATGATGCATGCCAACACTTTTAACAACATCACATCAAAATAAATATTTAGTCCTGAGCAGAAAAATCCAAATATAAACAACAAGTGAACTTCACATACCATTCGAACATATTTGCCCATTTTTTAGTATTACTTTGTGGCTTGTCTGGACTCCAACCTTGGCTTTAGGCAGGAACGGGCGATTAGATGAGTCGGACATGTCAACCTGCATATCTGGAACAAACATTATTTGTTGAGAATGTACTGTACAGTTGTGATTTAAATTCTCAAAACCCTTCGAATTACCATATGCCGATTTAGTCAATACAGAGAATTGAAAAATTAATTCTAAGGAAATGTGTTTTGATGCATTCTGGGTATAAACCAAACAGACTGTGCACAAGTTGGACGAGCTCTTGCCACAATGTATGACGGTTCAGTTTGATCAGTGTGATACAGCAGAGATTGTATCACGAACATGTGACCATATTGTATCACGAACATGTGACCATACACGAGGGATCAACTAAATGTTAATTACAAAAATTATAACCAAGATGTAACGACTCAAACTTTCAACCTTAAATTCACCAAAATTGATTAAAATCTGTGCAATTCGCATTTTACTTTCTAGAGAAATATTGTTTACACATCAGAAGAATGCAAACCAAATCTCTACCACTCACCAACCCACTTGGCAGTCGTTGGCACATCACCCCAGTTCACCTGAATCTCATCCTGAGATTCCTGGACCAGAATTCCGTTACCCATATTAGGGTCTTCTTTAGTACCAGGCATTTTTACCACCACAGCTGACAAATCAGGGGTGCTCGTGCTGAGCTAAAAATACCACTCCAGAGTGACTCAAAAGGGATGCCATCAACGTTGTCAAACCATAGACAATAGTCACGTCCCGAATTCAACTTTCATAGCATTATGTAATTGAAAACAACAAAATGCATTCTAGATTAATTTGTACTTTCATCTCATCAGTGTTCCTTGGAGACATTACAACAAATTACACTCACTGACAGACGTAGAACACTAAATAAGAGGTACAAAACATTAGATAATGGCATATATGTACATATACCATTGGAGTACTTATCAGGTCATTTATATTTACATAAACTTAAAATGTAACACTTAAAATAAAGAATCTATCCAAATTTATCTCGGTCAAATGTTCTCCACTAGGTTTGCACTGTCTTTCTCCAAGGCACTGAGCAGAAACTTGATTTAGTCCGACGTACTATTAGCACTTGAGATATAAAATCATACCAATATGTATTGTTAAAGATGTATTTACACTTCGTCTGGAATAGTTATAACAGCTGAACAATGTTCATCCAAATTTATTTGAGGCAAAAATCACATTTATTTAAATGAACTTAGAACATAACAGTTCAACTAAAGGATGTTCAAATTTATCTCGGTCAAAAAAGGGGAATGTTCCCCACAGGGTCTGCACATTCAAGTTCTCCTTGACGCTGAACAGAAAATAGATTTATTCTTACTTACTGTAAGCCGACACGACCTAACACTGCTTAAACCTGCCACATTGGTGGCACGGAGCGCAACGTAATAGTCTCCGTCGGACAGATTGTTGAACTTCAGTACGCCTTTATCGGTGAGCCCCATGCTGGTGTAGTTGACGACGCTGTTAACGAGGGCGTCAGATGAGAACAGTCCGAGTTCATAGTCAGCCATCAAACTGTCCATTTCAATTACGTTCCACATAGCTCCCATAGTATGAGGGGTACCTAGGAAATAAAAAATAATAATAAAATCTGCAAGAGTATGTGAGGGTTTTTGCTTTTCTGAACAGTCATATTTTGTCTTATTTTAGCCCAGTCGTAAAATACACACAAATGCTGTAAGTCATTACCTCACAATACACACAATGCTGTAAGTCATTACCTCACAATATACACCAATGCTGTAAGTCATTACCTCACAATATACACCAATGCTGTAAGTCATTACCTCACAATACACACCAATGCTGTAAGTCATCACCTCACAATACACACCAATGCTGTAAGTCATCACCTCACAATACACAGGGGATCACCCTCTCTGTAAACTAGTTATTGATTTTGGAAAGATGCTACCTGAGTGTTTACTCCTTTGGGGATAAACTGAATGGCCGACTGCTTGAAATACTTCAAAATAAAGTGATTTCAAAAAACTATTTAATATCTAGGTCTAGCAAGGTTGATGCTTTGGATTACCGCTATCCTTCAATCCTTTGCCTATATGGCACATCTCGCTATCTATAAACAAGGTCAATCGTACTTGGCAAACCAAACTCTCAAGCTTCCGAATGACCAATTAAATTGAAAGCCTTCAGTGTTGTATCACCAGAAACTCCATTAAGAGTAAACTTCAATGTCTATTAAGGGTATGACATTTAATAAAATCAGGAAGCAACCTCCCCTAAAATTTACAAATCTTGCATGGTTTTGAAATTTGTACATTTCTACAACTTCACCGTTTTCACTCATAGAAATGTTCATGCAAAAGTGCAAATTAAAAAGTCATAGCTTTTAGGAAGTGTTATTTATGGAAATCACATTACACTATGGATACAAGACTATGATAGGCACAAATTTGAGCTCAGCAAACCTTCAGAACACGCCAGTTGGCACTTACAAGCTTGAAATACCAAAACAACAGCGAAAATGACAGAACTTTGAGTTTTAGACTGAAAAACACTCTGTGGTTTATAAATTTCTTTCCTGTGGTAAAGGAAGACGAAACAATGTTTCAATTTGTCTCAGGAAAAGTGCTCAACAGTTGCATCATTTAAGCTGCTTATAATTTAATATTACTCTGCCTTACAAAATAACAGTATTAGACATTGATTTCACATCAACATACTTGAAAACGAAGTTGGCTTGTCCATTGAAAATCCAGGATCTAAGCATGACATGTTCTGTATGACAGGTGGCGTTACATCAACTGTGATGCCGTTAGTGGTGGCGTTAGAATGTAGACCAGACCGACTCTCAACTTTCACAATCACAAAATAGACAGCGGGTTGGTAAACTTCATTGTTGTCCGACATCTTAGCAACTGCACCCGGAGACAGATTCAGACCCGTCAACCTGAATGTGATTGGTGTAATATCAGTCTTGTTAGTGTCTGTACAGTTGGGGTTACAGTTAAAGTCACACTCACTGTAACAGCCCAGACACGTCTCGTTAACAAGAGTGAAGTTGACAACATTAGCTGTGGCATTCATCTGGTTGCTGTCACTGACACCCAAGTAAATCTTGCCGATGTGACTTTCAAAGTCGTAGAATGGCTTTCCATAATGACAAGGACGAGTTTTAAGTAAGGGCACAGACATGTCACTCACAAGCGTAGATGTCTCGAAAATGGAGAACGGATTAACCTTCCTAGGCATGAACTTGTCTTTCATCCATGTATGGACAACTGGGTGAGCTCTCTTTGGAGGACGCACACCTAGGATAAAAACAAAATAGTCGAAACTATACCACACAGTCAAGTACATATAAATAAGTCAATTATAATTTGAATGTGATTATTGTGTTCATTCATAAGACTGCCCCCATTTATCGCACCATATACTATATCACTTAATATACAGCCCGATCCCTCAGACTGCCACCATTCCTCCATTTATCAAATCATATAAATCAATAATATACAGTCCGATCCCTCAGTGGGACAGCAGTTAATCGTCTCCGGTTTCTTTCTTGACCATAAATTTGCTGGGAAAACTTGACACCATAAATGTTGACTGAGTGAAACTCAATGAGGAGCAATACCATGATCCACTATGATAGGTAAACATACGAGAGATATGGGGGTAATTTGAGCATTTTAAGCAAAGACAGCGCAAGTGAGCTTGATAAGTCTTTTGCTAACTTCCAGCTTACAGGATATACCAAAAGAGTGACTTATGGTTATAGAAAAATAAAACTTAAACTTTTAAGGTACATCAAATATACTACTAGATTGATTCTCAACCAACAATTAATAAAACAAATGAACTCATGACAACCTAATGCAAATATACAACACAGTGGTGATTATTTCCTTATGTCTTCCCGTGTCTGTTTCGTGACGTCAATTGACACTCATAAAACAAGTCAGAAATTTGGTCTTAATAGCCTCTGACTTCCAGTTACTGAATCGTTAGGACAGGTGCTACATCACCATTTCCCAAGCCCCAAGTTGAATAGCCAGTTGAATGCATCTTGCCATTTGAACGCGTCTTGCCAGTTGAACGAGTCTTGTCAGTTGAACGCGTCTTGCCAGTTGAACGCGTCTTGCTAGTCGAAACGCTTCTTGCTAGTTGAACACGTCTTGACAGTTGAAAGCATTTGCTGGTTGAGTGCGTTTAGCCAGGTGAACGCCTTTAGTCAGTTGATGGTGTTTTGCCAATTCAAGGCATTTAAATACTAGTCAGTTAACGCATTCAGCCAGCTGAACAGTTTAGCCAGTTGAAGGCAATGCCATGAGTCAAATTACGTTGTTGCCTTTTTACCAGTTGCATTGCACAGTACCTGGAGTTTGTCACTGTTTTCTCTTGTTTAGACGTTAGGCATTAGAAATGACTGTCAGTGACAATCACAACACCCTGGGGAGTCTTAAGGTTATCTAACATGATGACCTGAAGTCTAAGTCAAATATGGATGTTTTGTCATCTATTTAACAATTATTTCTGAATGGACAACGACTAAGGATTCTAAAAATATGATTGTTACTATAGATTGTATCTAAGTTTGTTATTGTCATGTGAAAACATGTTTCAAGTCAAATTTTCATGTGCATGTTACTAAATTTTTTCTACATGAGAACTTTAGGTTATAACTCAAACACAATGTTAGGATTTTGCTTTAAAATGCCTAGTTTTCACATGATAAGTGATATACAAATAAGATTGCTGTTTTTTTTTTTTTCAAAAATGCCTCATGTTTTGAGAGTAAATTTGGCATAAAACCCGAACTTGGTGAATAATAACAGCAGTTTTGACTCATAATGTAAAGTATTCAATCCCATTTAAAAAAAGTTTTAGTAAAATCGGCTGGGGGTTGTTTTGCTAGGAAATGTACCTTTCTTGCAAATGAAAATTTGACCTAAAATGCGGTCATGTTCCAATAATGAAGACAAGAGTAGCAAGAAGCACATTTTTAGAATTTCTTAGATCTTTCTCCTTTCAGAAAATGATAACATCAATACCCCTAAAAAATGTTGGTGAATTTTGAATAGAAGGGAGGGCATAATGAAAGCACATCACAGGTTAACACTTAGTAAGTACTGTTATAGCTATACTCTCAGATCATTTGTGAATTTAGTAAAAACGACTTTTATGAAACAGTCGAGCGGAGCTTAAGACCTCCTTTCTGACTTAAGTATTCAGTCAATTTTTAAGAAACAGACCCAGATATCATTGTATTGCATAGATTATCTAGAAACCCAGAGGTTTGTAAGACAAACTTGCTCATTTCCCTCATGTAACCACTTCATATTAATTAATATACAAATGTTTACCAGTCAGTGTGACGGATTCTTCACCATTCTCGAGGAGGGTCATTTTCCAACCTTCACCTTTGGGGTCATCAATGTCACGATAGACGTGGATAGAATAGGTGACCTCTGACCTTGTAGGGTCACTGATCAGCTTGGCCCACTCGTATTTCGCTACCTCAAAGTCACGTGCCCACAACTTAGCGAACCAGACTTTAGTTCGGTTTCCATGTTGGTAACCTGGAATAAAATGATTGGTTGTGCACAGATTAGAACCAGTACTCAGGAACTCATCAGGGCAGAAGTGATCAGTTTTTACCTATTGAATTAAGAGACCTCAATCAAACACCTTTTAGTCAATAATACCCTTAAATGCAGAGGACAGCAAACACAGCTGACAAAACATGACAGCGTTTTGGTGTTCAGTGACTTTACCAGACATTGGGGGTTCTGAGGGTGTGATAACATCTAGCTTCTACAACTGCCAAGCGCCCTCTTTTGTCTGCTACGACAATAAGCAGGCCAATTATCTACCAGGCTTATCACAGACCATATGTGAACAAAGTCAAACTCAGAGTGAATTGGTGTATTCGGCAATTTTGGTGATTCAAAAACTAAAACATGATTACCATTTGATGAAGATCGCAGAAATGCTATTGATTTATGCTCAAAGTTGTTATAACTTAACTTTTATTTTTAACAGCACAACCCAGTCAGCGTAGATATGATCTTATTGGAGATTAGAGCAATTATCGAACAAAAGAGAGCTGGCCCTCCAATCATATATACTGGAATGGAGTTAATCAGTCGCATAAGATATTGGCTACAGGGGTAAACTTCCCAACTTGTTGTTGGGCTACAGAATCGAACAAGTTGGGAGCAACTGGAAAACACCGTAATGAGACTGCAGGTAAATATAGCTAACAAGAGTGTTATTGCATGACTATCTTACACTCAATAATGATATCAGTGATGTTGTCTTGAATACTCAGACTATTAGGTCTTGAGTTTCATGATTGTTGCTCAGACAAGGCTTATATAATGTCTTGAGACAATCAGGAGTTGTATAATGAACTAAAATTTATGGAAACACATGCTTTGAACTGAATGTTGGGTACAAAACTTAGTGATCAAAGTGTGTATGCTACCATCATACACTTTCCATCAAAAGCCTACTTTTGATTTTTACCAATAACCAATTGTGAAATTGGTCTCAACGAGGTCCTTAATCAAACTAGAGGTGGTTTTTGAGCTTGAAAAGAACTCATCTCATGGACCGACTTATTGCTTAAGAACAGGAAGTGGTCAAGGCAGCTAAAGTGTCAATACTAGTCTAATGCAACAACAAACTGTCAGTTCAATCTAAGCCCAGGTATCATTTGTCCTAAAAAGCAAGGCACAAATTGAGACCAGTCTTATATTCAGCAGGTCGTTGGAGTCAAAATTGTGTTCCTTTGATGGAAGGTAGAATTTACACCAGCTTTAATTTGAAACTTCAACGTCAATGTAGTGGCCATGTTTGTATGATGAAAACATCTAGCATTCAGTTTGAGTAAGTTGGCATATCAGGTAGAAGCAGCCCATAAAAGAGTACGGTTGACCTATAACTTTTGGTAGGGAAGATGATCAAACAATCCATAGTTAGCTTTAATTTGTAGCCGCTATCAACAATTAAAAGCGGATGTCACAGTCTTTGTACAATTAAGCGCACAAAAAATGCCAAAATCACAACTTTCCTATGTTTCAAAGGCTGCTTTTACTTTTTGTTAAACTCATTAGACAAATATTTTAAAAAAAAACATTGTTTTGTGACAGCCATTCAATACAGATCTTGCTTACAATGAAGACAGGATTTCCTCAACATTAGTCTTTGTTGAGAGTCTTTGATACAAAGCAACCTCAATGTGCATGACTTTGTGTGCTAAACATCAAAAAGCGTTCATCATTGCTAAACAACAACTTGAGGTCAATCTCACCAAAGAAGGTCAAGCCAAATCCACTCTTGTAATTAGGCACAGATGACCGGACTGGTGCTGAGGTTCCATTACTTGAACTGTTACCAGTAGTTTTGACAGCTGCCACCGTGGTTGTTTCCATGACAATGGTCGTAGTGGGTACAGCGGTGGTAGTGGAGCAGTTACAAGGTGGACCCTGTGGTGACAACAACGCCATCTATGTAAGACTTGTTTTCTGGCTGAATACCCTTAAAGTTTCATTACAGTCAGCTAAATGAAACATACATTTTTGTAGAGCTCTTTGATATATTTAAACTGTCCCTCAACAAACCTTCTCTCTCTTATTGAACTTTTCTTGAACAATGGAAGGTAATAGTCAGCTTCAAGTGAGTTTAGTTTAACTTTAAAATTATTAATGAAAAATACACCACGAAACTCCTAAAGCTAAAGACACGGATGCGCCAAACCACACAATCCAACAATATGTTTTTGTTTTGACAGCAGTCAGCCTTCTGTTGGATACAAAGTTAAAATATTAATGGTTCCCGACACAAGCAGGACCGCCAACTTATGACTTTTTTGGTTTCGTTAGGTATTTATCATCATACATGTAGCAGCCATATGTCATGATGATGAATGATGAAGAGCTCACAGGAAAGTCAAGCAAAGTGTAAATGCCATAACTGACCACAGAATGTTGCTTTAATGACAAAGTATTCACATCATTTTAGTTGAAAATAATTAATTGTAGTGATGGGAAAATGGCAGTTTGTCTAGCTGTCTGTGGAAATGTCTTGTCTATGGCACACACATCACATTAACCACACAAATTGTGACAGGTGGAAAGATAGAAA
Organism: Phoronis australis; assembly: GCA_002633005.1. Lineage (NCBI taxonomy): Eukaryota > Metazoa > Phoronida > Phoronidae > Phoronis > Phoronis australis. The sequence continues at coordinate 33,095 of NMRA01000737.1, read as the reverse complement.
TCATGAACAGAGGAATGATTTTCATTAACCCACACTCACAGTTGTCTTCTTCGGTGGCAACGTAGGGACCACATAAGGAGCGCCCTCTGCCAGAATTTCCGATGCTGTCTTCTCATCCTCGACTGTTGGTGCCACGCCCACATCAGGCTCATCAAGAACTTCCTCCGTCATGGCGAAGGTTGTCATCACCTTGTCACCGGCAGCAATCTGCATGGTGACGCTGTACTTGCCCTCAATGATTGTTTCTGCCTCTCCGTAGATGCCTAAAACAGTAGTAAGAGTAATTCAGCATACACCATCAAGTTGTTTTAATTATTTAATATGCAAAACATTTTCCATTCAATTCATATGTCCAAGCCATTTATGATCAAGCTTTCTCAATGAGACAATTAAGATAAAAAGCGTAAATATTATCCAATAGATGGATTAATTTAGAGACTCCTTTGTCAACAACTCAGCATATTATGAAATAATTCTTAAAATTGAATTTTATCACAAAGTATCAAACACTAAACAAGGATAATAGTATCAGATATTTCAAGAACTGTTTGTCTGGCATTTTCTTTAAACTACTACAGACACATCAGACATTCAAATTAGTGACAAAGAATGGATGGAAGCACACTGCGTTGGTACAATGATGACAAACCTGCACACTTCATGAAATTCTTTTTGTTGTCTTGTTGACACTTCAAAACCTTTGATTTGGCATTTGCAACCGACAGCAAGGCGTTATCGGCGGAGTAGAAGAAGGCCAGTGTACGAGGGTCTCCATCTACAAGGAACTGCTCTCGACCAATGACAGGCTTCCATGAGACAACATCCAGGGCTTTACTATTAGGACAGTCCAGCTGAAACAGATATTAATATTTTGTTAAGTTCTCTGATGCAATCAAGATTTTGTAATGTTTCGATAACTTCTAGAAGCTACAGAATCTCAAAATATCACCACCAGGTGGGGCTAGCAAGGTTCTGAGCTCGAAATTTTCTTATCGCATCCTGATTCTCATGCTTTTCAAGCTGCAAGAAGACAGAATGTAGATTGAAATGTTATCATTAGTATTGGTGGAAACCAGAATAATGAGTATGTTGCGAGTGTGTGGACCACATGGTTATCATGCAACATTTCCAACATGTGCCATCAGCACTGCACACAGTGACGTAGCACCACACATGTGACATCAGCACAGCACACAGTGACGTAGCACCACACATGTGACATCAGCACTGCACACAGTGACGTAGCACCACACATGTGCCATCAGCACAGCACACAGTGACGTAGCACCACATATGTGCCATGAGCACTGCACGCAGTGATGTAGCACCACACATGTGACATCAGCACAGCACACAGTGCTGTAGCACCACACATGCCATCAGTACTGCACACAGTGCTGTAGCACCACACATGTGCCATCAGTACTGCACACAGTGCTGTAGCACAAAACATGTGCCAGATCAGCACTGCACACTGTGATGTAGCACGAATTTGGAGAAAACCATAAAATTTTCTTCATAACAGTCCAGCCTCACCAACCAATCAGTGGCAGTTTGTAGCCTACTCTAATCGAGGCCCGGGTTCTAAATGTTTTTATTCGAAATGGAAATTGAAATTATGTTTGGCATTTTCTACTCTACTTTTGTGTGAACTCAAGATAAGTGTCTATTATTCTATGCTCAAGTACATAATGACTTACATGCTAGTCCTAGTTTGCAGTTGATCACCTAACATTAAGCCTAAAAGTTCGAGTTAGAACTCAAAATATCAAATTTTTAATCATCGAGTTTGTAGCACGGGTATCAGGGTCATCAAGTACAAACTTGGACTAGAAACTCTTAGGCATAAACTATAATGTATTTGAGCACAGTCTAATAACCACTTATCTTGAGTTCGCTCTAAAGTAGCACAGAAATTGCCAAAATAATTTCGATTTCCTTTTGAGTACAAAGGTGAGATTCCAGGCCCGTGTCTTAGACAGTAAACGACTCATTGTACAGGCCCTTTAAAACACTCGCCTCTCACTCAAAAACCACTAATTATGTTAAACGTTATGTGATCTCACCAAATTCGCACAAAACCTATGAGTCTGTTGTGAAGTTTCCCGTGTTCATACGAGAGGTGCATATCGGAACGCATACAGGCTATCTACAGCAAGCATAACATAACATAAAAGCATATCCTAAACCTTTCAAGACCATCCGAGTCATCCTTCTGTCTGTTAAGGATTGCATCCAATCCTCTTGAAAGATGCAAAGTTATTTATGAATACAAGTGCGCAGACAATTTTTCTCTAATTTGTCTTCACCCTGACAGAGATCCTCATATTTTTCCACTGTGCACTCTGAGTGTACTAGAGGGGTTTCCCAATAAGGGATTCCCATGTAGCTGTTTTCAATTGGACCACAGAGGGCGCACCTGGTGGTGAAACAAGTCCGTGAGACTAGGACGAAACGGCGCGCAGCGGCATCAGAATAGGTACGTTCATCTGCTCCAAAAGGAATCCTTTTCACCTCGTCTCGTGTTTCAATGGAGCACATGAATATCCATAGTATGAAAACTAATTGTGTTACATAACAAACTTCAGCACCTCCTCAAGGTCAATTCACGAGAATCTCAGATTGATGTGTCCACGACACACTGGGACAGGATTACTATGAAAACACACACTGAGAAGCTTTATGATCTCAATGATATGAGTTTATCAGAATGTACATCATGCTTCACGCATCAGAGGAGCCTGCAAACAAAAACATTGAAACAGATCTATTGAAATGCTAGAAACAAAAAGTTAGCAAAATCTCTGATTTACTACATAATACAGATCAACATACCTGCTCCTTGTAATTGGCAATCGCCATGGTAACTACCAGTTCGTTAACAGATGAAGTGTAGAAAACGTCCTTGTACCAGTTATCGCCATCAACAATTGTACCAATGCCTGCAAACAAAGCAATCAGTGTCAATGGCAATTAAGAAAAAGTCGATGCTCCCATGTTGCCTACATTAGTTTTTATTGTGACCATCAAAACACCTTACTTCATAAAAAACAACTTGGCTTGTCACAGTGTGTCATTTTATGTGCCCAGCATGATAATAATAAACAATTAACAAACCCAGAAGTCACTTCTTGTATGAACAAGGAATAAATTGAGATCAGTTATATTCACCTTGTTAATTAAGGTATCTTATTGGACAATCAACAAATATTCTGTCACTCTGTCAACAAACATAACAATTGTAAAGTGGGTCACATGGCAAACTTTGAGATAATCAAAACTAATAGACAATGACTCAATGCAGCCATCTGCAACCTAAACTACCCAGAACAACTGCATTCTTATACCTGGGGCAGTGTCATCCAGAAATCCAGGGAAGGTCACCACAAACTCAGACTGCATTCTGGCCTTGTTTGTAGCTCTCAGCAGAACATAGAGGACCGTGTTGAATTGCAGGTCAACTGGCTGGAAAAAGATGCTGGTTTCGTTGGCAGCAATTCTTGCGGAGGTAAACAGGGGAACCAGGTTGGAGGCTACCAGGGTCTTGTGGTCACAAGTGTCCCGTGTTAAGAAGACGTTATAGAAGTCTATGCCCGACTCATCATCACGCCAGCCACGCCATTTGACAAGCAAGTTTTCCTTTGTGGAGAAGAAAACTGCATCGTTGTAGATGTTGCCAATATCAATTTCACCAAAGACTGGTTCTGTCAAGTCAATCAGTACGGGCTCTCCGACTTCTGTGTAGCAATGGTCTGCCTCGTTGATGGCTTTCACAATGGGATAGTAATATGTATTGTGTTGTAGTGACAGCTTTGTCAGGGTGACCATAGTGTCTGTTTTGACATCTGTCCAGTTGAGTACATCAAATGACATGTCATTGATTATGTTATGTGACATGTCAGCGTAGTTCCTGCATCCAGTCATAGAGGTCACTCGTGCAGCTACACCCTTAGTTGATAGGGCAACTTGGTAGTTTATGTTAGCAAAGGTTTCACCGAACTGTTCCCATGAAACTGCCAGTGTAGTATTCCTTGACCAGTACCTATCAACCGAGACGCCACCTGGGCCCATGTCGTACTCGTAACCCACAGCGATACCGTTGGAGTAGCCATCTGAGAATGAACCACTCATAGAATAGGCACGAACAGCACAGTAATAAACAACTTCAACTTTTGTCAGGTTGATATTGATGAAAGTATAACTAAGGTTTTTACCGACATCGACATACCAGTGGATATTGGTTCTAGTGACCTCTGTTGAACGGTCATTGCCTAAGCCAACTATATAGTGAGAGATCACCTTAGAGGGATCCAAAGAGCCAGGCTCCCCAAACTCATCCCAGTTGCACTCCAAGTACGTGTAGGGCTCGTAGAAATTGAGATCTCTGTCTTTGTATGGCCCATCGCGAACCTCTCCGGGTTTGGGAGGATACTTGTTGAGAGTGACACCATCAGAGGCTGCCAGCACAGTCCGTCCAAGAATGTCAGTGACGCGTATCACGCTGAAGTACATTTTACGGTTCTCCAAGACAAGTTGGTCATTCATGAAGAAAGGGTTGTCAATTGGAATAGAGGTGAAATTTTGAATCACCAGATCTGAAAAAGTAAAACAAAATCCTCTGAACTTGAGTATCGTGGCAGCAAATTTCTTTAACTTACTGCTGAACAAAACAGGCTTCTTCTGATTCTAGCATTTTTAAAATCCACTCATAGGTTATTTGAAGTGTTGACAATTAAGTTTTAGAGCCTGTACTAATGGCCAAGTCATTGAATGTGTCAAACTTACCATCTGCCCTGTAGATGGCCCATTCAGCTTTGGTGAGGATGGCACCATTGGCAATCTCATAACGTCCCTGCAACTGAGTTTCCTCCTCCTGGAAATCCACATCGGTTGCTGTGCTATTGGGCTTAAGGTCATGAACTGTGACCTCGAGGTCAGGACTAATCAGGACAAACTGTGAAACAGCGGAGTTGAACAGGCCAGCTTTATTGATTGCCCTAACTGTGGCTCTGATGGACGTACCTGTACGAAAAATAGTTTCCAAATACTATTCTTCAGACAAACATATTGTAAATGCCACAAAACACAGCAGGGATTTTGCCACAGCATTATGACCATAACTATATTTCATCATGACAACATAAGATACCCCCAAAGTAGGTGCAGTGTAGCATACGGCCTGGGATTCTTCTTGTTGGAAATAAGCGACATTTTGAAGTAAACATTTTCTGTTAATCTTCAAATAATCAAGTGGGTTTTAGCCATAACATTGACAAAGCCAGATGAATTTCGACATCTATTTCCTTAAAAACTATGAACTGTAGAGATTGAAGTTTGAAATTAGCTTGAGACCCGCAAGTTCCAAAATTCTTTAAACTCCTTACCAGCTGCTAAATTGAGTCCTGTGATCGTGTAGGATGTTACTAGACCAACGGACTTAAACTGTTGAATGAAGGTTGATGACTGAGCAGTGCCCAAAGCTACCTCATACCTAGATGGAAAACAGAAAGCAAACTTAATTCATATCTTTACTTTTAATTCTTTTTGTCCAACATCTGGCATAATTTCAAAAGTACGGTAGAAATAATTGATACACAAAATGACACCCTCTTGATATTAACTTTCTTTAATTTTTCATCTACAAATAGCTTTGGTAATGCATGACCTAAAAGTTTGTATTTTATTATCCAAAAATTTACAAATTAAAAGTTCGTCTACTGGTCAATAAATGTATTTTCTAAGCATACAACACTAATTGTTGATTTTTGTCTGCCATTGAATCATGGGACCTTGTCTTGTTAGTAACGTTTAGATACCAAACCAATGGTATCAATAACAAGCATGTCTTTGACTAAAATTATTTTGATATAACAAATGTTCAGGATGAAATCTCAATAATTGGTTTCTCAAGTGTCATTTTTGTTTCATTCAACTTCTTTTTTTCCGAAAATCATCAAAAAACCCAATTTTTGATAGTATTTCATGCAAGTGTGGAACATTTGAAAATCAATCCCTAACAGTTTTTTGGGAACAGTTAAATGCATATCATCTGTCAGCTTCATGTGAATCTTATCACTCACTTCTGAGATATAGCATTCTGTACCGGGCTGCATGAAACAATCCCAAATAGGGACTCAACTAAGTTCTAAAAATCTTTTGCCTGTTTGTGTCATATTCTAGTTTATTCACAGAATGTAATCTTTTTCTATCATTTCATAATTATTATGAACTCCTCTTTGAATATTGAAATTTACAACTGACACACTAACTAAAGCCTGCGCCTTGAATTCAATGAATTTTCTCCAAATAAATAGAACTTAGTCCTTATGTTAGGGGCGGTGCAAGCAAACATTTCCTATAGACTTTTGATAATATTGAGAATTACGTCAAGTTCACTCTCAATTTGTAACAAAACCAAAAATTGACTTAGTAATGAAACTAGCAAAACACAAGAAAGGCCAATCGCTGTTTTCACAAGTTCAAAAATACGCAGTAAATTTAGGGAACTTAGTTGGGTCCCTATTTGGGACTGTTTCATGCAACCGGGAACTTGATCATACACAACCTTATGAGAGTTGTAACCTGCTGCCTTGGTCAAGTAAATACAATGTTGGTTGTATGGAGGGACAGAGTTGTAACCTGCTGCCTTGGTCAAGTCAATACCATGTTGGTTGTATGGAGGGACAGAGTTGTAACCTGCTGCCTTGGTCAAGTCAATACAATGTTGGTTGTATGGAGGGACAGAGTTGTAACCTGCTGCCTTGGTCAAGTCAATACAATGTTGGTTGTATGGAGGGACAGAGTTGTAACCTGCTGCCTTGGTCAAGTCAATACAATGTTGGTTGTAAGGAGGCACAGAGCAACCGGGCACTTTGCTTGAAGACATGCCAGACATACAATGCACTTTCAATTAAGAACTACACACAGAACAAACATGTGTAAAACACGCCAGTAACACACCTATAAAGCAGTTGTACACTACACTTTCAACCAAGAACTACATACAGAACAACTGTGTAAAACATGCCAGTAACAGTCACCTATCAAGCGCACGTACACTGCACTTTCAACCAAGAACTACATACAGAACAACTGTGTAAAACATGCCAGTAACAGTCACCTATCAAGCGCACGTACACTGCACTTTCAACCAAAAACTACACACAGAACAAGCATGTGCAAAACACATCAATAACATAGTTACCTATCAAGCAAGGTACCGTCAGTGAACGCGTCCCACTCAAGGTCAACAAATGTCTGTGAAATCTGGCACACAATGTCAGGTGAGTTGGGCGACAGTGGGAACTCGGATGGAGTAACAATTTTGACCTGAAAGGGAATAATATTATTTAACTATCAAAAATAATTCAAACATTGTCGTCTTTGTGCTCTAAATATAATAAGATCAGGGCATCATCTACCAAGTTGAACTTTAGTTATAAATAAATCCACTGAAATCACATGTGCAGCTAATCAAACCAACAACTACTAGAAAGTTAAGAGCATTGAAAAAATTAAAATTACTTATTAATTTCAACTTTTTTCAACTTAAAACATTACTCACCAAGTTCAATTTCAAACTATTATTTCGTAATGAAATTAATCAATTCAAAACCATGTTGAAAGCATAGTTTTTAAAGTAAAACATTTAATATAATATTAGAATTTTAATATACAATTATAACAAGCTCCTAAATTACCTGACCAGATGTTGGTGGTTCAATGACATAGACCACCTCATCAGACAAGGAGATATCATGGCCGACAAGGTTCTTCACACGAAGCGTGGCAAAGTACTTTACACCTGCTGTTAAGTTTTTCTCCAGGAAATGGTACTTCCAGGTTCGGCGGTAAGGGGGCAGCACATACCAGTCTATCATGTCTGTACTGTTGTGAGACGTGCCGACGGCAATGGCCATGTCTTAAAAAACATATTGAATAGCGAAAAGTGATAATTTTACAAATGGTCACACAAATGGTGCACAAAAAAGCATTGGTCAAACATTATGTCTCTGAATCCCACACAGTGCTAACCATTTCAATCCAAGGTATCAAACTTCAATAATAGCCGCAGAAAGTCATGCTGATGAAACAACCAATGACCTCCAATCAATCCACCAAAACTTCATATAATTAGAAACAGTCGAGCAAACTGGTCGCATCAAAACACCAAAGCTAAGGGCACCACCAAAAACATAAACCAGAATTATGTTTTCAAAGATGGTGACGCACAGGATGTTATCGTTAAAGCAGAACATCTGTTCCACAGTCACGTACTGCTTAGTAAACATGAGCTTGTGTTTAGAGCTGAGCCCATCATACTGCTTAGTAACTATGTGTTAAGAACTCAGCCCATCATACTGCTTGCCTTGGTATCATCTGGTTTTGAAGTTCACTGGAAGCTCTCATCTGGATATTCTCCATGACACCAAAGATAGCCATTTCATGGCATACTAAGGAATATTTTGAGACAAACTTTGAGGTAAGTGACGTAATTTCCCTTTGGACCACTACACAAGTCATATCATGCAGTTTTAGTGCTACACCACTTACAAGTTACAGAGCTCTCGCTGTCACTAGCAATCTTCCAACTGCAGTCAAATCCCAAGTTTGTGGTAGACACATAGGGATAGCAGCGATACTTCTCCACAAAAGGTGGCGTCACGTCCACGGTGATACCTGGCGTCGACTTCTTGATGCTATTTCCAAACTGATCCACTGACATGACCTCACCAAACACCTGCAAAGCAATAAAATGGAAGCTTAAATTTCGGCAAGAGATTTTGTAAAACAATGGCGACTAATCAAAGTGGTGATTCCAAGTCCCTATAATATACCATGGTCAGTTACTGATTTTGAGAACCAGTTTGATGATGTTATTCAGTGGAGAAAACTGGTTCTAAGAATGTGATACCCTGTAAGTGATTACCAAAAGCATCAGATTTCACAACAAACTTGACAACAAAATTTAACGTTTCAATGCACAAAACTGATCCATTTTTCATCAAGAACCCCTCTCATTCCAACTGAATCTTGACAAAATCTCAACAGGTGTTGCCCCACACACTCTGTCAAAAGTGTGGCAGCCTTACTGTGCAAGTCCATTCACAAATGAACCACTAGAGTACTGGGCTCAATAATCTCATATTAAACTCTGACTAATGGTTGACAAAAAAGCTAAATATTTTATTACAACAAAGGATCTTATTTACTAAAAAGTAAAATGACGTGCATCTATATTTGGCAGGGTCTGGCAGAGTTTTGTTAAAGTCTGTCCAACTTATAACGAAAACTTGACAGAAATACCAGATTCCAGGGACACCAAATGCTACAAATCCCAAATAGAACCCCGTGGCCGCCTTGTTTACACTGAGACCAGTGGGGATGGATCTCTCACCTTGTAGTAGGAAATCAAACGTAAAGTTACACATTAAAGAGATGAAGCGGTACACCTCGTGTAACAGCTCTACCAAATCCTTCCCACAATTACTTTACGTAACTTTTGCAGGCACCAGTTTTGTTTGTCCAACAAGACCAAACTGCTACATTGTGAAATCCGTGCGAGTACTGACGTCAATCTTCTACTCGTATAAGTTCTCCGCCTCTATTCTCGAGTGCTTGCATTGAGCCAAAAAATGAAAATAAGCACCACATGTTTCTTGAAACTTTTTGACATATACACTACTCAGGGCTGTTCCAGTAAAATCCATGTGCGAGGAGGGGACGGCAGTAGAAATAAAAATTCATGGGTGGTGGTCTTCAGAAAAAAACTCAAATTATGGGTGGTTGTTTCTGTAAGGAGTGATGCATTAAAAATGGGTGGTATTTTTTGACCTGTTAATGTTGACAGGTTGGTTACTTCAAAAAAATGCAATTGGCATATATCCTAACTTACCCCAATACAAAAAAGCCCATATTAACAGTGAACAGAGTGCAATATGTTCTCTAAGCCAATAATCAAGTCATGGGAAACTTGATTTGAGCCAACTGATTGTCTGCAGTCTTGCTGAATTGAAAAGTTATGCAACTCTAAACTGGTGTTAACACATATAAGAAAATTGATGATTTTTAAATAAAAAGTATTAGGAGTAAGATAAACAAGTTCCAATCACTTGACATAGAAGTATAAAAGAGTTCGTGGAGACAGTTTGAGATTCATAGATCCTTATAATTGAAAAAATGTTCATTGAAATTATAGACACATGGTGAACAGAGACACCTGGTGGCTGCCAAAAGCATGGCTCACAGGCTACTTTAGTTTTTGACAATATTGGACAAGACAAGTAGTTCTTGTCTGTCAATCATCTAAGTTCTTAACAGGTCCTCCTGGAGGCAATTTGTTTGCAAGTGTTGGATTTTATATTTTAACCTATTACAAATAATTAAAAAGTTATGGGTCATGGGTTGGATAAATAAATGAAAAATATGGGCGGTGGGTATGAAATAAAAGTGCCTTCCCCCCCTCCCATATAGATTTTGCTGGAACAGCCCTCAGTAAGATCCACTACTAATGACAATTATGAAAATCACACCCTGGCGCTCTTACCAGATCGCCTTGCCTTAGTCTGACAGTGCCCAGGGGCATATGGTACTTCTCAGTGGCAGTCCAGTCTTTCAGGTCGCCTGCCCCTGGCAGACGGCCGACACGGTAGTACATGGTCTTATTTCCAATACCTGCACAAGATAGCAACAACAAGCAATGACTACCCACCTGACAGAAAATGTCAAAGTAGAGGGGAGGACATTTGAAATGTTCTCTAGTGACACCTTGCCGCTTTAGAAGGTTCACTGACAGTGCATTTGAGGAACACAAGTCATTGAAAGATTTATTAAGAAATAATTTTAAAAGTATTTACACCACAGCTGACAAGACTGTTCAGTGTATAACTAGAATGAAAGGCAAGATTGGCTACTGACAAATTAAAATTCTACCAATCATTAGAAGACTGAAATCTTATATTATGTGGGCGTAAATGTTCATTTTGTTTCAGCAGTAACTATAAGCTGTAACCTAAAGATATATTTGAGTCAACAATTGACCCACAATTCCACAACAGACAAGTTACCATAATCCATGCTGTTCCAATGGAAACTCAACATGTCTGCTTCTTTGTTCTCGTAGATTACACGATGTGGGTCACTGAAGTCGACCACCGTACCAAACTCCTTCAGTTCCAAAGTGGGTGGTGTGGAATCCAGCTTCACGCCATCAGACTCCGACACAATGATGTTTTCATGACAGTTGTGGCCTGTGATTGCACGCACAGTCACGAAAGCCTGTGAAAGAAAACGTGTACAAAATCAGTCACTATGAAACACCGAGGATATCATAGTCTAAAGAGGATACAACATTGTCAATAGCCTCGTTAGTCAAACTGCGGTATGAGGAACCTGGTTTACAAAGTTTGTTGACAAGTCTTAAACCAACAGTTGTACTTATTGCATTCTGGTGACAAGGCAGTCAGACAGCAACATCCCCAGCAACATTGTGTTGGGGTTGTGCACGACACATGCATGCAAGAAAATCACTAATAGGCTATAGGTACCGCCTTCCTCACTGATCACTCTCCCATGACGTGAGGTATGAAATAGCGGCACACCTCCAGATATGACGGGCAGGTAAGCAGAATCGCATTCCCTCCTATAGAGATTCACATGTTAGCATCTGTCGTCTGAATACTTTATATTTTATATCCTATTCAAGCCTTGCTGGGAAAGTATTACAGCTGTGCCATGAGCTGCAATGCTGATTCAAAGTATTACAGCTGTGCCATGAGCTGCAACGCTGATTCAAAGTATTACAGCTGTGCCATGAGCTGCAATGCTGATTCAAAGTATTACAGCTGTGCCATGAGCTGCAATGCTGATTCAAAGTATTACAGCTGTGCCATGAGCTGCAATGCTGATTCAAAGTATTACAGCTGTGCCATGAGCTGCAATGCTGATTCGAGGAGTGGAATAAGCTAGTTAAATTTCAACAGATGAGGGATGACACACTTCATGATGAATCCCATGATTAGTTGACGCCATTGTGAAAATGTGCACATCGTGCGGACAGCGCCCCCTTGGGCAACCACTAAAATCTTACCTCAACACTGAGAACAGCGCTACTCATCAGGAATACAGAATATGGACAAGGCAAATAATATGGTCGAATCACATTAAAACACTGACAATGTGTGCAATGGCAATTCATAAGGTATAGGTGAGAAATGTTGAGCACAAAACATTTCCCTTGCACAGACGGATAGAATGACACCCTCCAATACTATATTCCTTCACCTTCAGTAGGACGAAAATATTTAGTGATCACACAAAAAACTGGCGTGCGTTCAGTAGACGCTAGGACCTACGCTAGGACCTAGCCAAAAGCTAGTCAAGGTCACATGCTCTAATTTAAAATACACGGCAATATGTCGGGTAATCTCGCAAAGTCTTGCTTTTAAGCTAGGTCCTAGCGTTACTGAACGGGAGGCCGGTCTCACCTTATTTCCTATTCTGAATAGAATTACTGACCTTGAGAAGTTCTCATATCTCATTACTATAATACTTTGAGCATTAAATGGACATGACAGACTTTGCTACACCTAGACTAGACTAGGAGCGGTGCTTTTGTGTCTTGGGACATCAAAAGAATTGTGGCAACAGCTGAGTACACTCTAACCAAGCAGCAAATTGAAGTCAAGTCTAAAGTCATAAAGACCTGCTCAAGTTATTTGAGCATGTAAATCTGTGTTAGAAAGTTGTGTGTACCTGTAATTATTTCCACCAGATTAGGTTTATCAACCAGTCAGTTGCATAGGAAACACAAAAGGCATCATGGTAATGCATCATGGTAATGCATCATGGTAATGCTTCATGGTAATGCTTCATGGTAATGCATCATGGTAATGCTTCTTGGTAATGCTTCATGGTAATGCTTCATGGTAATGCACCATGGTAATGCACCATGGTAATGCTGCATGGTAATGCACCATGGTAATGCACCATGGTAACGCACCATGGTAACGCACCATGGTAACGCACCATGGTGACGCACCATGATGACGCACCATGGTGACGCACCATGGTGACGCACCATGTTGATGCACCATGGTGATGCACCATGGTGATGCACCATGGTGATGCACCATGGTGATGCACCATGGTGATGCACCATGGTGATGCACCATGGTGATGCACCATGGTGATGCACCATGGTGATGCACCATGGTGATGCACCATGGTGATGCACCATGGTGATGCACCATGGTGATGCACCATGGTGATGCACCATGGTGATGCACCATGGTGATGCACCATGGTGATGCACCATGGTGATGCACCATGGTGATGCACCATGGTGATGCACCATGGTGATGCACCATGGTGATGCACCATGGTGATGCACCATGGTGATGCACCATGGTGATGCACCATGGTGATGCACCATGGTGATGCACCATGGTGATGCACCATGGTGATGCACCATGGTGATGCACCATGGTGATGCACCATGGTGATGCACCATGGTGATGCACCATGGTGATGCACCATGGTGATGCACCATGGTGATGCACCATGGTGATGCACCATGGTGATGCACCATGGTGATGCACCATGGTGATGCACCATGGTGATGCACCATGGTGATGCACCATGGTGATGCACCATGGTGATGCACCATGGTGATGCACCATGGTGATGCACCATGGTGATGCACCATGGTGATGCATCATGGTGATGCATCATGGTGATGCATCATGGTAATGCACCATGGTAATGCATCATGGTAATGCACCATGGTAATGCATCATGGTAATGCGCCGTCTGTAGGTGATCTGGGTGAGTGGGGTGTAAGTTGTAAACACAAGTTTTGGACTTTTTTGCCATTTTTTTGCATCTTACAAAATGTTGAGATTTATTCAACTACATTCCAGCAGCAATATAATTACCTTTTCCTTAGTCAAGTGAAGATTAGCCTGTGCATAGCCAGTATTGTTAACATCCATCACAATACCCTCCATCATGAATGGCTGAAGGTCTGTGTAGCCTGCCTGACTACCAATACCCCAGTCATAACCTATAATGAAGACACAGACACTAATTTAAAAGTAATGTTATTATTACGGGTCGAGTAAAAAGCTGGCTACAGCACAGTTGTATAATCTAAAGAAAATGCTCAGTGCAGGTAATAAGGGTGACATGCAAAGGACATTCATCTGTATTAAGTCAAATATTGCAGTACAACAGGAGACTTTCATTAACATCTTTTTGCAATAAACCTGTTTGGTAAACTACTGAAGAAATAATGCAGTAAAAGTACGAGCAAAAACAAGGAATGAGGCTAATTTGCTTTGCCAAGACTGCGAAAGTCATCATTCATTTGAAATGGTCTTACCAACAATGCCACAGGCTTCAGACTTGAATCCCTTGAAGGACATGGCCACTGAAGTGTTAATGTTATTATTACTTACCCACAATGCCACATGCTTCAGACTTGAATCCCTTGAAGGACATGGCCACTGAAGTCACATCATCCTGCCATCTGGCGTCCTCATATTTGACCCNATGGTAATGCATCATGGTAATGCATCATGGTAATGCATCATGGTAATGCATCATGGTAATGCATCATGGTAATGCACTGTCTGCAGGTTATCTGGGTGAGTGGGGTGTAAGTTGTAAACACAAGTTTTGGACTTTTTTGCCATTTTTTGCGTCTTACAAAATGTTGATATTTATTCAAATACATTCCACCAGCAACATATTACCTTTTCCTTGGTCAAGTGAAGATTAGCCTGTGCATAGCCAGTATTGTTAACATCCATCACAATACCCTCCATCATGAATGGCTGAAGGTCTGTGTAGCCCGCCTGACTACCAATACCCCAGTCATAACCTGAAATGATGACACAGACACTAATTTAAAAGCAATGTTATTACTACTCAGGTCGAGTCAAAAGCTGGCTACAGCACAGTTGTATAATCTAAAGAAAATGCTCAGTGCAGGTAGTAAGGGTGACATGCAAACGACATTCATCTGTATTAAGTCAAATGTCGCAGTACAACAGGAGACTTTCATTAACATCGTTGTGCAATAAACCTTTTTGGTAAACTACTGAAGAAATAATGCAGTAAAAGTACGAGCAAAAACAAGGAATGAGGTTAATTTGCTTTGCCAAGACTGCGAAAGTCATCATTCATTTGAAATGGTCTTACCCACAATACCACATGCTTCAGACTTGAATCCCTTGAAGGACATGGCCACAGAAGTGACATCATCCTGCCATCTGGCGTCCTCATATTTGACCCGTCCATCAAACACCACGCCAGGCTCATTGCCAGCCAGGACTTTAATCCTATTGGACGTCATAACGCTGGATTCATCACCAGCTCCGTTGACACATTTTACACTGATGTAGTAGTAGAGACCTCTAGTGGTGAATGGCTGCAAGATCACAAATGGAGCACATAGCAATGACACACTTTACACTGATGTAGTAGTACAGACCACTCGTGCTGAATGGCTGCAAGATCACAAATGGAGCGCATAGCAATGACACACTTTACACTGATGTAGTAGTAGAGACCACTCGTGCTGAATGGCTGCAAGATCACAAATGGAGCACATAGCAATGACACACTTTACACTGATGTAGTAGTAGAGACCACTCGTGCTGAATGGCTGCAAGATCACAAATGGAGCGCATAGCAATGACACACTTTACACTGATGTAGTAGTAGAGACCACTCGTGCTGAATGGCTGCAAGATCACAAATGGAGCACATAGCAATGACACACTTTACACTGATGTAGTAGTAGAGACCACTCGTGCTGAATGGCTGCAAGATCACAAATGGAGCACATAGCAATGACACACTTAAACTGATGTAGTAGTAGAGACCACTCGTGCTGCATGGCTGGATGACACGACAAATAAATTGTTACACACAGGACATATATCACAACATATTCTAACTTGATTTTTAAAATAATATTAAACTTCTGTTAATAAAAACAACTGTACTATGGATTTGACATGTTTCGGTGTCGTTTATTGAGACACAATCATCAGAAGAAAAGAAAAACACAGCGGCCACCTTGCTAGGCTCAACAACAAGTAGGGACCAGACAGTGTAGAGTACAAATTTATCTGTGCTGGATACGGCTCCAGTAATATTGGCAAAACTGTTAGCCATTTGAAAACCCAAACCAGGCAATATCTAAATTCTGACGGAGATTCACATTACCAATATTCATCCCTAGAGCTCCAATTATCGTTATCAGCAATGCTCTTTCAATGACTTTGCTATAATAGACCAACCAGAAACAACAAAGGAGCTTAAAAGAGAATGCCACCCGATTTAATTAGTCTTTTTACCATATATCTTAATCGGTCTATATCCACATCGCCTCTTACACGATCGACCTCACCTTGCCGAGAGGTGTCGCGTTAACCTGTGAGGAAGGTGAGAAGCGACGCAGTATCGTCAGTGGTTCGTCTGCAGAGTGAATGCTGCTATATTGCGGCGCATCGGTTCCCACTTTTCCAAACTATGAAGCTGCGAAGAAAGTGAGCATATTCGTTTTTTTCGACTTCCTCGAGCGCCCGAAATGCTTAGGAAGTGGCTCGCGGTAGTGAAGAATGAAAGGTATGCTTTTAATAGCAAGTATGAGGCCGTGAAACATCTCCGTGTCTGTGGCCAGCAGTGATTTCTCTGACGAATTCCAGCTTACCAAAGAACTATCCAATTTTACGTTCCATTGCCTATGCATGTTCATGGCGCCTCTCTAGTATTTCTTGATCAGTGTATTCCAGTTCGAACTGATAGCCTGTGAAACCTAGTAACTATCCGACTCGTGAAGTGTTCGTCGGACGAGCTCTCGACTAAGTTGGGATTGGCGTCGGGCAAGTCGCCATGTTGACGTTTATTATTCTGCGTTCTGTTTCAAAATGAATTATGCCCATCCTAAAATGATACTAACCAATGAATGCTAATATGAAACTGAAACAAAGTCTGTCTCATTAAATATAATCTGTAATGCCTTGGAGTGCTCGTGAGTGCAAATGTTTTGAGAAGCCAGCAATGAATAATAAACCACTGCATTACCGGCTTTTGATGCCGGCAACAAATGTAATTGACCGGGCAACCATCGAGGTCGTGTGAGCGCATGCTAATTCACTGTTTGCTGACAGAAAGCTGTTGTGAAACAATTACTCGGTTTCGTATGCTATTGTCACATGTTAGGGAAATCTTTATTTAGAAATAAAAATACATTCAAAACATTGTTTCTGTGCAACCTTTGCCCTGACAGTCTGTGGAAGGGGAACCCGAATTCGCGGCCCCCGACAAGTATGTAGATTTTCAGTTTCGTGGCTA
The DNA here is from genome assembly GCA_002633005.1 of Phoronis australis. Classification (NCBI taxonomy): domain Eukaryota; kingdom Metazoa; phylum Phoronida; family Phoronidae; genus Phoronis; species Phoronis australis. Next base: position 15,731 of record NMRA01000737.1, on the reverse strand, counting down.
ATTCACATAAATAATTACGTGCATATTAATTCTTTGGCTCACTATTATAGTCTTTTCGTGACTAGAGGTTTAGTTTCCAACTCAAGCTGGTTTATGTTCGTGCCAGTCCCAGCGGCTGCGACGGGCCTGATCAGGTTCCAAGCCACTGGCCGGGATAACAAGCATTTTGTGTGTTTAGAACTAAAAAAATCACAAGTATAAACAACACAGATCTAGGATCTCCTG
>NMRA01000737.1:0-10260 GCA_002633005.1 Phoronis australis | reverse complement strand
GAAAACATAACCTCGTTTTAGAACTCAATTTCAATTAACTGGACAATGCAATCATAGTTATCATGTTTCTGCAGGAACCTCGTTCATCCGAGGGGAAAGGTGCCAGTGCCTACTGAGAGGCGATTTTTTCGCCGAGTGAGGGCGGAAACAATCTACCTCCCGATCACCATCAATAGCACCCCCGCCCTGTTGCAAGCTCTCATAGGCTCTGTCTCAATTTAAAGTAGCCTTTTGTGCTCTTAAAAATTGTCACCTGTGTGGTTACAAATGATGTGAACTCAGAGAGGTTTTTGCACTAGGGGAATTTTTATACCTGGTGGGGGGAATTTCGCGTGATATTTCAATATATTTGAGAGGGCAATAGGGCCGATATTGGGCCCCAAATTTGAGGGATTGAGGGCCCTGTTCTTTTTGGAAAGAAAAATTATAATGTTTCAACCCGTAGCAGGGGCAGATCCAGGATTTTGAGTTAGGAGGGGGGGCAGGGCACAGGAATAAGCAGCATTTCGGCAGATGTGCGCGCCCAGCCTAAAATCTGGGGATGCAGGGGTCTTGAATTCTTGGGTTTGCGGACCTGTTGACTAAACAAAAACGGTAAACGGGGTTCATTCAGCGCCTATGCATTGTTTATTCACCCCCGAAGACCCCCTGGTTGCGCTCGTGTGCTAGTCAGCAATTCGCACCCGAACTCAAAAATGGGATCTGATACAATTTTGGGGGGGGCACCCCCCTCCCCCAAATTCGTAGTCATGAAAATACAGCCTGGCATTCTCTGGTCGTTACTACATGATGTTTGACAACTGACCAAGATGCGACAACATATGATCTACTCATTTCGAAAACATTTATTTTACACGGACATATTTTGCTTCGTCGCGGCGTATGGCAACGACCCAACGCTTCCGAATCTCAACGTCTTTAGAGATTGTAAAGCAGACAGTTGCGTGTCCGTATTTTTTCTAGCCGTTCGCGGAACAGCACGGACGGAAGCACAGACTCCTATGCCGATAAGCTAACAGAGCTATCGTAGCGAGACTCGTTTTGGAATGCGCCTCCTATCGGCGTGAATAGGGTCTATGGTTTGTTGAACCACTGTTTTTTGAAAATTTATTGAGTTTTGTGTTTGCTATGGACGACTGAAGTGAAGCACCCATGGAATTTCTAGTCCGGAGTGTCATACCTTGTAGTATATTATATAGTGTATTGTGGACGATCAGGAGCGGAGGATGCCTGTGGGTCATATGATACTTGTGAGGTCATATCCTTAGAACCATGGCATCAAAACTAATTAAATGTTCACATTATTTTCCTAACTTCAGTAATTAATTGGATTTTCATGTTATGATGTTTGAAAGCCAGGTCTTATAGACGTTCATGTTATGATGTTTGAAACGGTCCAGAATATCTGCAAGTACAATACTACAAACTTTCCCAGGTCTTATAGATGTTCTTTAGTAAGTAACATGAACAAGAACATGTAAAACTGACAGGAAGCAATATTATGTACATTGAAGTTTATAACTTTTTATGTCCTAAGCCTAAGACAACAATGGAACTTGTTTTTTTACCTAATGCATTTGTGGGCTGCATTGTTATATTGATAGCTAGATGAATATTCTGTCATTTAACTGCCGTATTTATAAAAGCAATGCAAAGTGTTGAAATGTGCCAACGACTGCTGTGCAAGCGGTATGCTTCTAGTGATAGAATCATGGATATTAGATGTAGAATTCATGGAACAAACCTGAAAATTGCTTAGAGTAGACGTCGTTGTCTCTCAATACAAGACAAGAGCAACATAGAGCATTGATATGCACCCACTTTGTGCATCACATTTATCTCAGACAGAAGGATTAGATTCTGACTTCAAACATTCTCACTAAAGAGAGCAATGCCAGAATAGTAAACTTGAAGTAGACTCTACGGGCTTCATTAGCAAGTCAGCAGTTCAAGAGATCTAGCGGTTCAAGAGATCAACCAGTGAATGCCGGACAGTGCAGTACATGAGTGCATCAAAGTCACACAGTGCAGTACATGAGTGCATCAAAGTCACACAGTGCAGTACATGAGTGCATCAAAGTCACACAGTGCAGACAAATTGTTGAATACTGCTAGTAGTCCCAGAGATCTCCTAAGTCCGGTCTAACAAAAGACAGGGTCGTAAGTTTCAATATTAATTTGCACACAGTGTGCGAAGTAAATGTGGTTCGTGAAAACACTTGTTAAGGGTGAATACAAGAAATTATAAACTTGAAGAATAAACATGGCCGCTTACATTGACCATTGACGGAGGGGAACTTGAAGAATAAACATGGGCGCTTACATTGATCACTGATGGAGAGGAAGTTAAAGAATAAACATGGCCGCTTACATTGATCATTGACGGAGGGGTGACGTCTATCACCACACCTGGTGACTGATGTTGAGAGGATAGTCTCGCTCCATTTACTGCCGTTGCCAAGAAGTAATACCTGGCTCCGTTAGTCAGCGGCATGGAGAGGTTTTTGCGAACAGCACCACCACTGCCAGCCACAATCTCATAGTTGCCACTCTGTGGATATGCCTAGAAACAAAGCTCATTGTTTGAAGTGCTATAAGCCCCACCTATTGAAAAACTCTAGACTCGGGTCACTAATAGTATAACCGGTCCAAACTCGAATTACAGACGATTTCTAGAATTGGAAACAACAGGCAGTAGGTTATTGCCCTACACAGCCAGTGTTCATTATACACTGTCTACCAAACACTAGGGACCAGTGTTCAGAATATATTACACTAAATGATACACAATGTATCCTTGGCTGGTTGAAAAAAATTAGCCAAATCCCCTCTGTAACTTTCATGCTTTAAACCAAGAAACAAAATGGATGATTCACATTTCTTTAGTTGAAAATTTGACCATGTCCAATGCAACGGTCCTATGAACTTAATATGTGTCGTTTTAGTTTGGTAGACACTGTACAATGAATTTGCAAAAATGCAACTGTGGATAAACAATGCATTATGATCAGTGTGAATACGTTCCATCCAGTCTAGTCATGTTGAAACGGTAGATCCAGACTAGTCATATTGAAACGGTCCATCCAGTCTAGTCATATTGAAACGGTCCATCCAGTCTAGTCATATTGAAACGGTCCATCCAGTCTAGTCATATTGAAACGGTCCATCCAGTCTAGTCATATTGAAACGGTCCATCCAGTCTAGTCATATTGAAACGGTCCATCCAGTCTAGTCATATTGAAACGTTCCATCCAGTCTAGTCATATTGAAACGGTCCATCCAGTCTAGTCTTATTGAAACGTTCCATCCAGTCTAGTCATATTGAAACGTTCCATCAGGTCTAGTCATATTGTTGTGTCCAAGTCTCAAAGAATAACAAACTGTCAAATATCAATTCTTATGTTGTTCAAGTCTGCTGTGTGGTTTTAATTTTTGACATCAACTAGCTTTAAAAAATTTAGTACATACAAGGGACATGCATGAACAGTAATACAAGGGACATGCATGAACAGTAATACAAGGGACATGCATGAACAGTAATACAAGGGATGTGCATGAACAGTAATACAAGGGACATGCATGAACAGTAATACAAGGGACATGAATGAACAGTAATACAAAGGACATGCATGAACAGTAATACAAGGGATGTGCATGAACAGTAAATCACTGCGTGGCCCAACAAATGTGAGAAGGTAACCTCATCTGCATACTAGGTCTCCGGAAATTAAGAATTCACTCGTTACCTTGGTAACGGCACCACTGAGCAGTTGGAAGACCACAACTCTGTACTCTGCTATGCCTGACTCAGCATCAACATATTCCCAGCTAAGTAGCAGTCGGTCATCATACTTCTGATAGCTGGAAGCATAATTCAGTCTAACTGCATTCATTCATTAGATCAGAAATGCAAAGTAATGCTGGACGTGGTGCATTAGTTTTTTGAAAATGGAGTCAGTGACGCGACATTCTTTGAGTTGCTCATTTTTCAAAAAAGAACTGAGCAAAAATGATGATCAATAATTTGCTTTTTACTCACCGCAAACTATGCCGCCTCAAATCTTGCTTCAAAATATTCAGCATTTGGAATCCTGCGCTATAGTTTACACACAAAGTTTTGAAATGCAATAAACACATGGTTTTGATTACCTGCCGTCGGGGTTGTCAGTGTCAGTGATGCTCACGAGATTGGGTGGGGTCAAGTCAATGACGTAACCATTGGAGACTGCAGTAGAGGTTGCCATGGCGCCGTTTTCAGCAGCCACTCGAACACTGACCTTATCGGCGTGTTTCAAGGCAAAATGATGCTGTTCAAATTGTCTGTCTGTTCCAGGTCTGTCCGAAAAGGTCTCAAGCACTTGGTTGTTAACGAGGACATCAATGTCAAACTTGGTGATGTTGGACTCTGGGTCAGCGAATCCTGTCAAGGATTTACAAACTTCATCTCTTATAATGCTGAGGTAAATATCATAGAATACTGACCTCAGTATCTAAGAAAGACTAATGCTGAATTTAGTACCATACGATGTTGAAGGCAGTACATGAAAACAATGTGTACAATATCTCATAGTGCAAGCTCAACAATCAAAAATCCTGAGCTAACTGTGTGTTGGAATAAGTAATTGGCACAACTACACAATTGTTTAATGCAGCAGTATAACGCTACCTTTGAGTAGTGCTTTCTTTTCTTAACTCTTGTTGTACATTCAATTTTTCTTAATAAACAATAAAGAAATTTTAATATTATGAATCAAAAGTGTAATTTCGTCACCTTAGTACGATAAGCTCCTGAATGTAATTTGTTGTCTGATTATAATGTCATCTGGGTACAATCTCCTAGGTCGTCTATTACTAGAACGCTTTGCTGATGAACTACCAAGTTGGTCCAAGTACTTCACTTTTTCTTTCATGACAATGTTGAGTTCTAAATATCATACTTTCATAATATTCAACCTTGATACTACTCCTTTAAGCAAAATAAGATATCTCATTTAACAAACCATCCCACTGCGCCATTATAGCAGCGACATCATTATTGAATATGATATCGTCCAGCCCGTCCCTCCCATCTGTCACGGTGCCCTTGGTGGGAGGAGTTAGGTCAACTCTCACTGAAAGAAGCATGACAGGACCAGTGATAAGCTGCAGCGTAATTATTCTTACACTGTTTACCATACACTGTTTTGGAAACATGGCATTTTCTTGGTTTTATCAAACAGAACTTACAAAGCCCTCACTTTCAATCTGCACAATTTGTACTGTACAACTGTTACGAAACAAGGTTAGAATGATGTAAAATTTACAATTTATCGCAGCACGTAAACCAGCCTTTAAAGAGTGAGGTAGAAAATGACCAGTTTGGCAATTAGTTTGTGGCAAATTAACTTTGCACTTTTGCGTTGATATCCTTTCTTCTAACTCACCTCCGTCGGAGCTGCCACTGACATATTTTGGTATGAGACCTCTGTTAGAGGCTGTTACCATGGTGTAATATACGGAATTATGGGTAAGACTCAACCCCTTGTGACAATAGGTCTTCTGTCGGTAACCAAGCACGATGTCAGTGTCATTGGTGAGATCATAGCCACCAGGAGTACTGCCCATTCGTAAATAATATCTGAAATAATTTTAATCCAAGTTTCAATGATTGCTAAAACAGGTATAAATTCTACACTTCCAGAAATTCTCTAACATTTGGTACACCTAAATTCAGTACAAAATAGAATTTTCTTTGTTAACAAAAAATGGCACATTTACATCGGATTTTGATATTCACCAATATTTTTTTAACATTGTGTTTTGTATTAAAAGTAACTGAATGAAGTCTTGAAGGTATTTCATCAAAAAAACAACGCCAAAACAAAACAAAGCGTAGTGATGAGTTGTCATCAATCGCAATTTTTTTTATTTGCCTACATCCAAAATTAGGAACAAGCTGTGATTATGAAAAGTTTTAACTGTTACAACTACAGTAGTTTATTAAGGTTTAGAACTATGATGGACTTTATAATATCGCAATTCATTAAAGCTTACAACTAAGATGGATTTTATATAAAAGTTCCGACAGTATAACACTTCAAATCAGAAATTTTCAAATCACAAGTAATAAAATCTTAGTAGACAACGGTGAATGATTTAACAACCACTGGTATAGCAATCTCATTCACAAAAAGAAACGTGAACAAAAACAAAAAGGTCAAGAGTTACTCCCCATAAAGAAGGAATTTCGAAGTATATTTCGACAGCAGTGCCTCTCTGGTGCAAAGTTAAAAACGATATGACAAGCATTGTTGGGTAGCTTCTTTCTACACAGTGGCGGATCTAGGATATCATAAGGGGGGGGCCCAACATTTTTTCGTCTGTAAGCATTTGCGCAAACCGAACCACGATTGTAGATGCGCATTGTAGCACCGAATGGGGGCAAACCCCCCTCCCGCTCAGGAAAATTTTCTGTTTTTACCTCTAAAAATCAAGCATTTTCCTTGATTCCTGAAGTATTATCCAAGAAAAAAATAAGAAAAACACGGAAAACGTATCCAACAGAAAAAACTGAACATACTAAAGATTCGAACTCATGACCTGGCGCATAGCGAACGCGTGCGTTACCACTACACCACCACGATTTAACTACTAATCTGTTACTAAAAGAACTACTTGTTTATGGTCCACAGCGTTTGCGCGCGAAACCTACTTCTTTTCGTAATGTTATGCGTTTTATATTTTGTGCCATCAATTCTTAACAAATTTGTCGTATTTAAAATAGTCTTCAAATGCCCAAAAGACCAAATCCGTTTTTCGTGTTGGCAATAATGACGGGATTGCTTTGGAAATGGTCTTAAGATAAGGTTTGACAAAGAGAGTATTGCGAGTTTCTGAATGATTCACTAAGGCTTCGATTAAAATTCACATCTTAACAGCATCTTCTGTTTTTCAATCGTCACTCAGGTTCCATTCTCTTTAAAAAATGAAGTAAATTTTCTTCATTGCACAGTGGAGCAGACGACGAAAACGGAGTCGTAGTGCGCAGCGCCACTGCCGGTCGCCTGGGATATCGCGGAAGAGCCTATACTTAGCCATAGTTCCGTTGCGAATTGCCGTGTTCCGAATTTGACACTTGAAATTGGCTTTGAGCCCNGGGGATCAAAGAAATTTTGCCAGTGTGCACATAGCTGGGTGTTGTCACTGGTGAACTGTAGGTCACGTTTGTGGTTCAATCCATCGTAGACGTCTCCAGCGATGGGTGGGGACTTGTCGACGAGGAGAGGAGATTCACCATGCCCGGCCACAAACAATTCAACTTTAAAACATATTGAAGTGAAAGGTACAGTTTTGTGACTCTTCAGTAAGTTTGCTTAGTAATCAAAACTTTTATGAAATGGAAGATTTTTGCACAGATTCGTCATTAACTTATAAATATAAGACATTCAAGAAAGTGAATTTCCTTCTATTTTGGGAAAAACTAGCTATTAATTAATTTTGGCAGCTAAAAGCAAGTAACCCTTTCACTTCACAGTAACATGGAATTACTCGACATGTTAAGTCATTGGTTACCATCAACATTACAACCAATTAACTTTCTGCAGTTTCAAAAAATTGAATTACAACACAGAGCCCCAAACCGCTGAAAAGCCATCCACCAAATATGAATGCTTTACCATTGTTGAGAACCTGCATGCGGATCCAGGCTGGTTCACCCTCGGGCATCACAATCTCATCCATGGTCAGTTGTAGGAAGGTCAAAACATCAGGGTTGTCTGTGCTGACATCTACGTATGGTCTCAACTTCACATCGTACTTTGAACGTCCCAGGCCAAACTCAACCAGACTGAGACCTGTTAAGACACCATGATAAACTAAGAATAATTCTCCTATTTAACAACGATTTTCAGCATTAAAGTGGAAATTAATAAGACATATTATAAATTTAACAGCTGAGTGTCTGATTTCGAAAAAATTCAGCGACAATCATCGCAAATGTTTCGTTCTTAAAAACAGAAAATTCTAAGCATTATGAAGATCAATAATGATCAATGATTGCTTTACCAGATAGACTGTCATAGGCAGTGAAGTCGACTATCAGGACATTCATCTGTTCACTGTAGATGAAATTTTCAACATTGTCGAAGACGGGAGGAGTGATATCAATGGTCAAAGGTCGACTGTGACAGACAGTCGTCACCAGAGAACCACCGAAGATGACATTATTGAGACCCTGGAATAAGACATTTTAGCAATTATAGTCCTCATTCACAAACTCACCACTGAACACCCCTTAACAAACTAATATCCTACAGGTGTATCAACCCTCACCAGTAATATTCAAAGAAAACAAGTTTGTAGCAGTACCTATGTTGCTACAGAATAATTATCTACTCTGACTAGTACGTCTCAGGGTGAAGTACCCCCGTTTGCCTTAATCGAATGCTAAACACCACAAACTTGACTGGACCACACTATGAACATAAACAATTACAAACAACTTAAGATCATGTCAACAAAAATGCATTCAGCAGCCACAGTAGTCACTAAACAAAATAAGAAACGAGACAAAAGTGGCACTAGGAGGCGCCACAGTAGTTTAGACTAAAAATAAAAAAATTCATTCAGCAAGCATTAATAGCGTTTCAGCGGCCCCAAACGCACTTGAACAGTGAAGTAGTAGGGTCCCTCTGGCAGGGGCTTGTCTTTGAATGTGGCCAGCCCCTTGTGGTTCCAGTGTTCCTTAGAGGCCAGATGGGCGTGAGGGTCATCGAAGTCCGCGGTCTCGTTGCCACAAACTGTCCGCCCAGCCTTCCAAGTGTAACCAAACATGCCACTGTCTTTGTCCTCATACTCATCCCAGTTGGCTGTAAAAGATCAGCTTAGTTTACAATACAAAAACAGTTACTAAGAGTTTGTAAACAGTAGGAAGGCATTTGGTAGTCTTAATTAAATAAATCTGGTTTGTGATCCAGCTACAGAAAATTCTTTCACACGCAGTTCTGATGCTGTATAATAAAANCGCGGTCTCGTTGCCACAAACTGTCCGCCCAGCTTTCCAAGTGTAACCAAACATGCCACTGTCTTTGTCCTCAAACTCATCCCAGTTGGCTGTAAAAGATCAGCTTAGTTTACAATTATCAAAAACAGTTACTAAGAGTTTGTAGACAGTAGGAAGGCATTTGGTAGTCTTAATTAACTAAATCTGGTTTGTGATCCAGCTACAGAAAATTCTTTCACACGCAGTTCTGATGCTGTATAATAAAATATGTCAATTTTTCAGATGTTAGAATAAAAACGTGCCAACATAATGTTTACAAAGACAATTTGCCAAATATTTTATTTTAAAATATCTGCGACAATTAACAAGCAAAACGATGTGAGATGTGTGAATATTACAACTTACTAAATGGAATTGGATTAAATTGTCTGACTACTCCATACTAGAATTCTCTTATAAACCTCTTGTTGTTTGACAGCTTTGATTGAATACAGACTGCTGCAACCACTTTAACTGTGATCTGGCAGCATGGAAATAACTGAATTAGACCTCCCAACTGAGTCCTCACTTTTCAACTACTGCATGCAAATGAATAGTTCAGTATTGAAGACACATTACCATTGAGATAACTTGTAGTTCAGTATTGAAGACACATTAACATTGAGATAACTTGTAGTTCAGTATTGAAGACACATTACCATTGAGATAACTTGTAGTTCAGTATTGAAGACATATTACCATTGAGATAACTAAGTACTTCAGTATTGAAGACACATTACCATTGAGATAACTTGTAGTTCAGTATTGAAGACACATTACCACTAAGATAACTTGTAGTTCAGTATTGAAGACACATTACCATTGAGAAAACGTGTAGTTCAGTATTGAAGACACATTACCATTGAGATAACTTGTAGTTTAGTAATGAAGACACATTAAAATTGAGATAACTTGTAGTTCAGTAAATTGAAGACACACTACCATTGAGATAACTTGTAGTTCAGTATTGAAGACACATTACCATTGAGATAACTTGTAGTTCGGTATTGAAGACACATTACCATTGAGATAACTTGTAGTTCGGTACTGAAGACACATTACCATTGAGATAACTTGTATTTTAGTATTGATGACACATTACCATTGAGATAACGTGTAGTTCAGTATTGAAGACACATTACCATTGAGAAAACGTGTAGTTCAGTATTGAAGACACATTACCATTGAGATAACTTGTAGCTTAGTAATGAAGACACATTAAAATTGAGATAACTTGTACT